>JAJIBD010013437.1:0-29737 GCA_021461705.1 Cryptotis parvus | reverse complement strand
TGAGGGCACATGTTCAAGTTTGCTGGTAGGAGTTTAAGTCTCTTGCTGATATGCCTTTTCTAAACAGATACACAAGTTCTGTCAGCTGAAGGGTCAGGAAGCCTCATGGGTCTGCAAAGCAATTTTGTCCCTATAGAGGGGAGGGGCTGGGAACCCAGGTGCTGGGGAAGGGGGCTGGGCACTGACCAGCTCTCAGGTCCCCCAGGTGCCCTGGGCCCTCCAGCTCTGCCAGGCTCAGCCTAACTCACCTCCACACCCCCATTAATGTATCACAAGCAAACCCTCCTCTTCCTCCTCCTCCTCCTCCTCCTCCTTCTCCTTCCTCCTCCTCCTCCTCTTCCTCCTCCTTCTATTTGGGCTGGGCAGAGCCGTCACCCAAGACAGCAGCACTAAAGCCGCATCATTCAGCACTAGAATGTGCCTTTAGTGAGGGCCACAGCTGAGATCTGAAAGTGGCCGTTTCACTGGCAAGGTTTTGCTTTTTATACTCTTGGAACACAGACCCCTGAAACCAAACACGCTCCTTCAAAAGTCCCTCCTCCACACAAGGCCAGGCCGAGGGAGACGGGGGGGGGCACACACAACCAAGCCCTAAACAGCCATTATCACTGCCCGACTGCCAACTGCCGGGACCTTCATCTCCTTGAAGCGGGTGGTGGTGGGGTTGGGGATCTGTCTGGGTGCAGCCCCAGAGATCCCGGCACCAGCCGTACTCCCTTCTCTGATTAAGGGGTTGGGGTCCGAGACCTACCAGCACTAGGCACTGAGAGTACACTGCAGGGTAGGTGTGTGTGTGCGTGTTGGGGGCAGGCCAGTGCAGGGTCTCTCAGGCTGAGGTTCAGGCCTGAACGTTGGGGCTCTGACGGTGGGGAGCTGCTGGGGTCCAGAGGTCTGGGGGCCACAGAGGACATGCTGGTGTTGCTGGGGGCCGGGCTGGCTAGAGAGGGAGCTCGGGGCTCCCAGGTGAGGGAGGGTGTGTGGACACAGGGTCTGGCAGAGAGGGAGTGAGGGTGTGCCAGCAAGGGGGCCAGCACGCTAAGCTCACAGCACACGCCAAACTCATGGCACACTATCCGCACATATGCACTTGCCAATCTCACAGCAGAGGCACACACTAACCTTGTGGCCCACACTATCCTCAGAGTACACATTAATCTCACAAATGCACATGCATACACTCACCTCATATGTACATAAACATGCTAACCACATATTTGTACATGCTCACTCACAGCACAGGCACACACTAACCTCATGGCATACACTCATCTCACAGCACATGCTACCTTCACATGTACACACAGAGCAGGCACATGCTAACCTCATGGCACACACTAATCTCACACGCACACGCTAACCTCACATGTGCACATGCTAACCTCACATAAGTACATGCATACAGTAACCTCACAGCACACACTAACTTCAAGGCACACACTAACGTCACATATGTACATGCTAATATCATAGCACATGCTAACCTCACAGCACACACTAACCTGACATATCCACTCACTAATCTTTCTCAGCATAGGCACACGCTAATCTCACAACACATGGTAACCTCACAGGCGCACACTAACCTTACACATGTGCACATAGACCCCCCATGTCCCCCATATAGCTTTCAAAGAACCAGGTTCAAAGGCAACCTAAGAAAGGGGCCCCAGCTGCCTGCTGTTTGGCGGTTCAGTTCGTGGGACATGGAACCTGCCCTGTCCAACAAGTCCTGGAAGCCACGTTGCCTGTTTACATATGCAGACATTCTGCCCGCCCAGTTCCCTCTACATGAACCCACTGCCCTGTGCCGAGCAGGACTGAGTGAATGAAGCACAGACCAGCGCCGCACCGTAGTCACTGAGCCCGCCTTGCTTACCAGCTGCTGACCCTTGGGACCCCACCCTGCGTACTGGAGTTTCGCATTGCTCACTTCCGGTGGGTCCAGACTTTTGGGGATCCCTGGAAGAGAAGGAGAAGCAAGAGGTGGGGAAACAAGAATCGAGAATGCGCCCGCCCCCCCCCCCCCCCGCTGCCACTGGACTCTCCTATGACACGTCTGCCTGGTTCCTCCCCATGCACAGTGTCACAGAGCTGCAGAAGGCCTGGGGGGGCACATGCAGGGGACTTGACTCCCAGAGCAGGGCAGCCCAGCCCCTCACCCGGGCATGCCCTGTTCTGTTGGCAGGAAGACCAGTCGTTTGTAGCTGGGACACACCAGCCTAGTTTGTGTCTGGTCAGAGTCCGGGAGGAAGCCGGTTCTCCTTCCGGCATCGCTTACATTCTCCTTCCTAATTTAGTGATATGCAAAATATTGACCTGGCATGCACTCAAGACCCTGGCCAATGGCCGCTTTGGGGTGTTAGCACGGCTGATGTGGGTAGTTCTGTGAGGATAGCGCTGTCTGTGCTGTGCAGAAGAGACGGACTCTCCTATTTCTCAGGTGCCACCCCGGCTGCCGTGTGCTCATATGTGCACGGCTGCTGTGTGCTCATGTGTGCACAGCTCTGCAGGCCTCATCCTGCTAAGTATTCGCGTGTTCTAGGGGTGCCTGAATGCGGGAGGTGGGGTGGGAGGGAAGGGGCTGGAGTTAGAGTGAGCAGGACAGAAACTCACAGAAAATTCTAGCTCATCAGGGGCACCGGCACCTCGGGGACCTGCTTCTGAGCAGACCGCCTGGGGAGGGGGCAGCCCGGAAGGGGGTGCACATGAGGGGCCCCCACAAACCACTAACCCAGCCTGGGTCCCCACAAACTACAGCCTGGCCGCATGGCCCTGCGGCTGCCCTTTAACCCACTTCCTCCCTGTGGGACCAGACAGCACTACCCGTTGACCGTGAGCCTGGGTTCCAGGTGAGTCGCTTCTGCATCCTGGAATCACAGGCACCCTCCCATCCAGGCAGACAAAGTCCGAGTGGACTCGTGCTGGCCCCAGGACACACAGCTGGTCAGCTTCACTCTCACACCCACCCAGGGGGTGAGTTTTCCATGGCGGGCAAAGCAGGGCAAAGCTCCCACGGCACAGGGAGCCCGGGGACCTGCTCATCCTCACCACCACACCCATTCAGGGACACACTGTGCTCCGCCTCCTGTAACACCTGGCTCGTGGCTTCACAAGGCTTTCCAACATGGAGTAAATATTCCTAAACCATTAAATAGTCTCTTTATTAGAACTCTGATAGTCTGGAACATTGTTGTGTGGTGTGTGTGTGTGTGTGAGAGAGAGAGAGAGAATGCATCACAATATATTATATATCATAAACACAAAAATATACGTATTTTGGGCTTCCCATTGTTCTGTCCTTATTTTTATTTGTTTCTCTAAGGACTCTGGGGCCCTTTTTTCCATTTTGTGGGCATCCCTGGACACAGAGATGGTAAAGAAACGATGAAGGAAGAATGAGGGAACCCAACTTCGCTTTATCTCTGAATCCTGGTGCTCTCCATTCTGGTTTGGCTTATTTGGGCAATAAACAGAGAAGCATAAATCAGGCTGAATTCTGAAGAGTAATCAGTGGAGCAAAGTTTACTCATTTATCTCCTGAAGGTTGGCCAACGGTTGAAAAGCTTCCTAACAAATTAGCATTGGAAAAGAAAAACTAAAAATGAGTTTTCTGGTTCCTAACCTTTCTGGAAGACATAACCTCACTTTCAGTGCTAGGACGTGTGTGTTTCCTCCTACTACTCGGCGCAGTGGGGTATAACACCATGAGACAATGCAAACACCATCAGGCAGGCAACCCCCCCAAATACCATAAGACAGATGACCCAAACACATCAGACAGGTGACCCAAATACCATCAGACAGGTGAGCCAAAGACCATCAAACAGGTGACCCTAAACACCACCAGACAGATGACCAAATACCACTAGACAGATGACCCAAACACCATCAGTCAGGCAATCCCCAAACACCATCAGACAGGCGACCCCAAATACCATCAGACAGGCGCCCCCAAATACCATCAGACAGGTGACCCCAGTAACACCGTCAGACAGGTGACCCAGGTAACACTTTCAGATAGGCACCCATGAAACACCCTCACACAGGCACCCAGGTAACACCATCAGACAGGCGACCCAGGTAACACCATCAGACAGACACCCCGGTAACACCATCAGACAGGTGACCCAGGTAACACCATCAGACAGGCACCCACTCCCATAACACAATCAGACAGGTGCTCAGGTAACACAATCAGACAGGCACCTAGGTAACACCATCAGACAGGTGCCCAGGTAACACCATCAGATAGGCACCCAGGTAACACCATCAGACAGGCACCCAGGTAACACCATCAGACAGGTGCCCAGGTAACTTACCATCAGACAGGCGCCCAGATAACACCACCAGACAGGCACCCAGGTAACACCATCAGACAGGCACCCAGGTAACACCATCAGACAGGCACCCAGGTAACACCATCAGACCGGCACCCATGTAAAAGGGGAAACATAGCGGCAAGGTAACACCATCAGACAGACACCCAGGTAACACCATCAGACAGGCACCCAGGTAACACCATCAGACAGGCACCCAGGTAACACCATCAGACAGGCACCCATGTAACACCATCAGACAGGTGCTCAGGTAACACCATCAGACAGGCACCCAGGTAACACCATCAGACAGGCACCCAGGTAATACCATCAGACAGGCACCCAGGTAACACCATCAGACAGGCACCCAGGTAACACCATCAGACAGGTGCCCAGGTAACACCATCAGACAGGCACCCAGATAACACCATCAGACAGGCACCCAGGTAACACCATCAGACAGGCACCCAGGTAACACCATCAGACAGGTGCCCAGGTAACACCATCAGACAGGCACCCAGGTAACACCATCAGACAGGCACCCAGGTAACACCATCAGACAGGCACCCGGGAGGGAGACTGAGTCAGTGGTGGATGGAGGCTCAGGGTTTGGTGGCTGCGGTTGCTGGGCCCTTCCACAGGGCTCCCCAGACCCAGTCGCCATCCTTCACGACCACTCTACACCACAATGTCCACCCCCAGGATGGACTCTACAGGCCAGGTGCTTCCAACAGGCCCCTGCTGACAGGGTCCCTCTGCAGCAGGCAAAACTCTGGGTGCATGGGGACACACCTGGGTAGGTGGGACAGGCGTGGTGGTGGGACTATCCCTCCTGGGTCTGCTGCAACCGACCCCTGGAGTCACCCAAAGGGCTCAATGAGCAGCCCTCAAACATCCAGACTGCAGAGGGCCGGGGCCATCACTGGGGGCCCTGAAGGAGGATGGGAGCTCTTTTGTTTACTTTGTGGGAGTCATACCTGAAGGTGCTCAGGGCCTACTCCTGGCTCTGTGCTCAGGGATGGCTCCTGGCTCTGTGCTCAGGGGTGACTCCTGGCTCTGTGCTCGGGGCTCACTCCTGGCTGTGCTCAGGGCCTACTCCTTTTTTTTTTTTGGGTCACACCCGCATGCTCAGGGGTTTCTCCTGGCTCTGCACCCAGGAATTACCCTGGTGGTGCTCGGGGGACCATATGGGATGCTGGTGATCGAACCCAGGCGGCATGGGCGGCCGGGGTGCAAGGCAAACGCCCACCCGCTGGGCTATCGCTCCGGCCCCTCAGGGGCTCACTCCTGATAAGGGCTTACTCCCTGGCTCTGTGCTCAGGGGCTCACTCCTGACTCTCTTCTCAGGGCTCACTCCTGACTCTGTGCTCAGGGCTCACTCCTGGCTCTGTGCTCAGGGCTCACTCCTGACTCTGTGCTCAGGGCTCACTCCTGGCTCTGTGCTCAGGGCTCACTCCTGGCTCTGTGTTCAGGGCTCACTCCTGGCTCTGTGCTCAGGGCTCACTCCTGTCTCTGTGCTCAGGGCTCACTCCTGGCTCTGTGTTCAGGGCTCACTCCTGGCTCTGTGCTCAGGGCTCCTCCTTTTTTTTTTTTTTTTTTTTTTGGTCTTGTGCTCGCAGGGGCTGCTGCATTAGCCATGGAGCCATTTCTCAGCCAAGGGAGGAGATTTTTATTTTGAATTTTTTTTTTTTTTTTTTTTTTTTTTAATTTTTTTATTTTTACAATTACAAAGATATACAATTAAAAAGTTCATATTTGGGTTTTGGTCATACAGTGTAGCAGCACCCATCCCGCCACCAGTGCCCATCTCCCACCACCAACGTCCCCGGTTCCCTCCCCCTCCCCCAGCCCTCCTCCATGGCAGGTTCTTTATTTCTTTCCATTTCTCTATCTTTCTCTTTTCCTTCCTCTCCAGACTAGTGGATTACAGAACATACATTAAAGGGTTGTCAATGTGTATCCTTTTGCCTCTATTTAATGCTCAGTTCTAGGTTGGCATTAGTACCCTCACAATTGTTAGCACACTGTTCCATTTTCTGTCTTACCTAGCCTCTGACTCCCACACGTTTGTGATAATTTCCACCTTTGACAGGACCTCCTGATGTATGTTTCACTTGACCTTGGATATTGGTATCATAATATGTACCTTATATATTTATGTTATGCAGATAAATGCAGTCATTCTGTAACTGTCTCTCTCCTTCTGGCTAATTTCGCTCAACATAATCTTCTCCATGTCCATCCATTTGTAGGCAAATTTTATAACTTCATTTTTCCTAACAGCTGCATAGTATTCCATTGTGTAGATGTACCAAAGCTTTTTATCCAGTCATCTATTTTCGGGCACTCGGGTTCCTCAGATTCTGTATGGAATATAGCATAAAAAGGAGGTGTCGATTTTTGGTTTCCCAGAGTAGATTCCGAGTGGTAAATGGCTGGGTCAAATGGGAGTTCAATTTCTAGTCTTTGGAGGAATGTCCATATTGTTTTCCCAGAAAGGCTGTACCAGCCGCATTTCAGGGCTCACTCCTGACTGTGCTCAGGGCTCACTCCCGGCTTTGTGCTCAGGGTTGACTCCGGCTGTGTGCTCAGGGGTTGACCCCTGGCTCTGTGTTCAGGCATGACTCCTGGTTCTGTGCTCAGGGCAGACTCCTGGCTCTGTGCTCAGGGCTGACCCTGAACTTCTCTGTGTGCTCTGGTCCCAACTCTGCAGGTGTCCTGTAATCTCTCCTGGTTCCATCTCTCCTCAAGTTGTGCCTGTTCGTATCCTTCTGGGCGCAGAGCTCATGCCCAGGCCCGGAGGGTTCAGTGCTGTGGCTGCAGGGGACTCTTCCCGTGTTCTTTGTGGCTATCACTGAGTGTCGGGATACACACATTCCGCTGTGGAGCCAGCAGCCTGTAGCTCTCAGGAGACAAGTGGGGGCTGTGGCTGCCCGTGCGGCTGCCTGTGTGGAGGCACTGTCCCATGCGTGTGAGGGTGTGCGTGAATGTGAAACTGTGATTGTATGTTTGTGGAACGAGGGTCACTGCATACAAGTGTGAGCGAATGCTAACATATGTACGTGTATGAGTGTGTGACTGTGCTTGTACTTCAGCAAAGGTGTGTGCATGTCTGCTACATGAGTGTGTAAGGGTGTGTTTGTGTGCACATGTGCATGTGCCTGAGTGTGAACAAGTGCCTGAGTGTGAACAAGTGTGCATGTGGGTGTGTTGTATGTGCATGTAAATGTGTCTATACATGTGCATGTAACTGTGACCAAGTGTGAGAGTGCATGTGTGTGAGTGTATGTGTGTGTCTGAGTGACTATGTCAGTGCTTGTGTGTGCATGAGGGTGTGCTGGCTATGACGTGGTGCATGACCAGTGGGGCGGGAGCTATGTCTGCCTTCTGGCCTCTGGGGGGCCCTGGTCTTGTGCCCACAGGGGCTCCCCTTGATTCTGAGGTGCCACAAACCTTGCCAGGCTCTGCCAGCACGGAACACCAGGAGTTTCTCTTGGAGGGAAGTCTGCAGGCTGGAGGGATGTGTCCTGCAGGACACAATGTGGACCTTCTGGGGTGATGGAGCTCAAGCCCCACCCACAGGGTTGGAGTCCACACTGCAGGACACCTGCCTGAGAGGCTTCTGCAGCTGAGCTGGACAGACTCTTAGCAGATGGGGGAGCCGGTCACTGCAACAGGCTCCAAGGACTGCAGTAGACAGAACCCTCCACGCTTGTGTCCACTAGGTGGCGCCCAAGTCAAGCTGGAGTTTAAGAGCCTGAATGCAGGGAGGGTGGGGGAACACCGGGGGTGCTGGGCAGGGAGGGAGGGCAGTACCTGGGGTCAGGGCGGGGGTGGGGTGGAGAGCATCCTGGGTCAGGGTGTGGGGGGGCAGGGAGTACCCAGTAAGGGCAGAGGGAGCTTCAGCTGGACGGGAGGGTACAGGGGCCCCAGCCAGGCACAGCACGAGGCTCACTCAGTCCTTCCTTGGCAGTGAGAGATGAGTAGCCATGGCTGGCCATGACAAAGTAAGTCTCCTGTGGCAGCTGACCTGCCACTGTGTGTCTAAGCGTGTGGGAAATCGGGTGCTGGTGTCCGGGGGACAGGTCCATCACTGGGCTCTAGCTCTCATCCCTGGTCACAAGGTCACCAGGTAGTGTTGGCATAGGAAGGAGGGCCCAGAGACCACCAGGGATTCCGAGTGACCTGGTGTGGGGGGTTTCTGCTCACTGGGCAGTACCACTTACTTGGCGGCCAGGTCTGTATGTCCCGAGTTAGCATGACCCTATGACTTCCTGTCCCTCAACGGCACCAGTAGCAATGGAGCCAGCGAGGGACCTGCCTGGGGTTTGTATGATATAGAAGGTCTCCAATGAAAGAAGCATTCATGTTGCTGTCTCGTGTCCACATGGATCCGACTGACCACATTAGCCTCTAGGAAGGTCCTGGCAGGGTCTCAGGAGGGGAGAGGATGGGACAGGCCCCTGCATGTGGCGGGTGGCCTTCTTCCTGGAGACCCTCAGCAGGAGCAGGGCAGGGACAGCAACGCCGAGGGGCAGCCTCTTGGGTGATTTCCTGGGTGCCTCACCACATCTGTGTACCAGGGATCACAGACACAGCCCAAGACCCTCAAAGGGATACCCTCCCAGCATACCAGGATAATAAGAGAGCCACACTGGATGCCCAGAGTATATGAAGACACCCCAAACCTCCCTTTCAGAGAAGAGATCCGGTACCCAGGTGACTGCCAAGGTGTGTGAGGCTTAACTGCGGGGGACGAGGCTGGCGCTTATCCTCACGCACCCAGAGCAGGGAGCAGGTCATAGGAAGGAGGTGAGGGGCTGGGTCGTTGGGGGATCAGAGGGGATAAAGCACAAAGTGAGCAGGACATTTCTGACAATGGTGCAGGCACAGCGGCTGGCACACCTAAGCACACACCTGTTTGTCTTTCTTTTCCTCACTGAGAACAAACTATTCCTTACTGGAGCGTCCAAGAGCTCAGGCATGGCTTCAGACCATTGCTGCACTCGGAGCTCCGGGCAGTAACCCAACAGATCAGAGTTCATGGAGGGCGAAACTCTGTTTCTGGGGAGGGAGGTTGTGGGAGGAGGTGAGGGAGCATTAGCTGCACTATGCCAGGTCTCCACCAATTAGAGCCTGTTAGTACTTCTCAGAACTCAAGTAGGCACTGGAATGCACCACCCCAGCCCTCGGCAGTGCTGCAAAGTTTTGACATGGTCTTAGAACTGGGCATCTCGTGTGTAGAATAGACTGGGAGACTGTAGTCTATGTGTAGAATAGACTGTTTCTGTTTTGTATATACCTGGAGTACTTCTGCTCAAAGCGGCAGTCGTTCCACCATGATCACACAGGGACAGAGGCTTCCTGGGAATTTACTCCCAGACTAATTGGACTCTGGCGTCCGTGCTCTTGGGGAGTGCTTGCTCAGAGTCTGGATTCCAGAGGGAGGGAGAGCAGGAAGGTGGATGGGAGGGAGGGAGAGAGCAGCTAAAACCAAACCCTCCCAGTGTGAATGGGAGCTGTCCGTAGTGCTGAAACAACCAGCGGGCAGCAATCGCCTCCAGGCCACCTGAGCCACGCGACGTGCCATTTTAAGAGCATGTCCTTGTCCATCTTTGGGTCGCATCACTAGTTACCCCGAGTGTGCACAAAACCCTGTTCATGCAGTTCCTGGCAGCTGGGAAGGCGGTTTGCGCTGCCACGTCCAAGGCTGGTTCTTGTGGATTAGCCCATGGAAAGAAAAGTCTGGGAAGGAAGCGAATGAATTTCAGGTGCTGGCGTGGAAATGTCTCGGGCACCAGCCAGTCCAAGTCTTTGCATCATCAGGCTCAACTCATACCCTGGCACGGCTGCCTAGGACCCAATGAAAGCAGGAAATCTGGACAACTTGGTGTCTCTTCACTTTCCAGAATAACAGAATGTTGCAACTGCCCGTCTGCCCATGACCTGCCTTTCCTCTCTACTCCACCAGCTTCTGCTTCCACTTTTCTCCCAGTCTATTCTACACATGAGTATGAAAAGAAAGCGGCCTGTTATTCCCATCACATCTCTCCTCTGCGTGGTCAGCTTGTTCTTAGTGTAAAGAGTTTCCAAACTCAGATGATGTCTGTGGTTAAAGTCCCACTCCAGCCTGGTGCATGATATCAGGTTAACTCAACACACTTCACTGCAAAGTCTGTTTAAGGATCTCATTGACTTAGATATTGTCTCTGTCTCCTGCGATTAAAAGAGACTTGATAAACTCAAAGGCTCGGATCAAGCAAACTTCTTTTTTGTGACTTGTGATGTTCACAACTCTATCCTCCATGCTGGCCAGTGTTTAAAAGAGTCATTTGGGGCCGGAGCGATAGCCCAGCGGGTAGGGCGTTTGCCTTGCATGCAGCCGGCCCATGCTAGCCTAGGTTCGATTCCCCGGCATCCCATATGGTCCCCTGAGCACTGCCAGGAGTAATTCTTGAGTGCAGAGCCAGGAGAAACTCCTGAGCATTTGCCAGGTATGACCTCCCAAAAAAAGCAAAAAAAAAAAAGACTCATTTGAGGGCAGGAGAGATTGTATAGGGGTAAGGCGTTTTAACTGCACCCCACTGGCCCTGGCTGGATCCCCGGCACTGCATACATTCCCTGGAGCACTGTAGAGTGATCCCTGAGCTTTGCTGAGTATCCTAGTCCCTAATAAATTAATCTGGGACATTAAAGTACATATTATGTAAGCCTTAATATTTCCTTGTAAGCAAGATTTTGAACTTCTTAAGAACAGCAGTCATGCTTTATTGACTTTCTATACAGTATTTCTAAAAACATTTGTTGGCTTATCATTTCTGTTTCCATTAGAGAGAACAGAGAATGCCTAAAATGAATTGCATTAGGCAGATGAGAAGAGATAATTTACTGAGCACTGGAGTCAGTCAAAGCTGTTGATGTCTCTTTTAAGAGGGAATTTAAACATACATGGATGCTGTAGTCACCTCAGGGTCTCGCAAAGAGGCTCAGCTTTGAGAATGATTAAAGAGGGATTTTTATCATTGTAGGAGTTTTATTATTCCTCTTCTTGAAACAGAAAGGATATGAGCTGGATAGAAAAGTAAAGTCTGACAATATTTAATTGTGAGACTACAAATATATATGGGCATATACTATAATATTAAGAAATAACATTCCCAAGCATGCACTTAAAGCAGAATTCTCGCTGAGTATTTTGCAATAATTCTTGTGCTCAGCCTTGAGGTGTGCACTACTCAGAATGCCTCTGTTTTTTTTTTTGGGGGGCGTTGTTTTGTTTTGTTTTGTTTTTGTTCCACTCCCAGTGGACTTACTCCTGGCTCTGCACTCAGGGATCACTAATGACAAGCTTGGGGGAACCATATGGGGTGCCAGGGACGCCCTCCCTGCCGTGTAATCATTCTGGTCTCTCATCTTTCTTGCTTTTAATTTTATTATTCATTTTTTAAAAAAAACATTTTTTGGTCACACCTGGAAATGCTCAGGAGTTACTCCTGGATCTGCATTCAGGAATTACTCCTGGTGGCGCTCAGGGGACCATATGGGATGCCGGGGATCAAATCTGGGTCGGCTGCGTGCAAGGCAAACACCCTCCCCACTGTACTGTCGCTCCGGCCCCATTTTATTATTCTTTTTTGGATCTTTGGGTCACACTCAGGGGTTGCTTCTAGGTCTGCACTCAGGAATTACTCCTGGCAGTACTTGGGGGGTCGACCATATGGGATGCCGGGATTGAACCCAGGTCGGCCTTGTACAAAGCAAACGCCCTACCCCCGTGCTATCTTTGTCCCCAGCTTTTTTGCTTTTTAAATAGAAGCCACACTGACAGTGCTCAGGGGCTATCCCCAGCAATCTCAGGGGCAATCCCTAGCACTGCTGGGGGATCCTACTGGGGGCCTCACAATGCTCTGCTGTCTCCCTGCTCCCCTGAGCATCTTTCTAGAGTCTGGAGACAGTCCCCGGGAAGCTCCACCACTGATCTCCGGTCACAGAGCAGGTCAGCAGTGGGCCTGGACTCAGGCTTCCGTGCCTAACTCTGCATTGTTTGTCAGCACAGGTGGGGTCTGTGCTGTGACCCTTTCCCAAGTAAGGGGGGGTCCATGTCTCTCAAATGAAACCGAGGGAGCATTTCCAGGCCAGATGCTGTATTTCTGCTCTTTATGTCCACAGACAGAGACGACTTCAGAAGACAGGCAAGATGCCAGAGGAAATTCTATTTTTGTACAAATTTTCTTGGTGTCTATAAAATTGTGTTAAATGAGCAAAGCTGGGTCACCCACACCCCCAGAAACTGGCCTGCTGTAGAAACAAAAAAATCTTCAGCTTGCTTTATGACAGCTGGCCACGTGCCAATACCATGTAATTCAGCCCCATTTTTCTTTTTTTTCCTCTTTTTTTTTTTGAGTCACACCCGCAATGCTCAGGAGTTACTCCTGCCTTTGCACTCAGAAATTACTCCTGGCGGTGCTCAGGGGACCATATGGGATGCCGGGGATTGAACCCGGTGGGCCGTGTGCAAGGCAAATGCCCTCCCCCGCTGTGCTTTCAATCTGGTCCAACCAGCCCCATTTTTCTTTAAGTCAATTTCTGTAGAGAAGGAACTTATCTAGACCATGAGGTTTTCAGAATGACTCTGATAGAGAAAAAAATCATAATTATAGAGAAATACAATGTTTATATTTTTTAAAGCACTCCAAACAAAGGAAAAACTAATTTGAGTCAAAAGAAAAATCACATCAGAAAAATCTCAAGAATCAGTCACATCTTTGTCGTAAAGTCCACGAATACCCTTGGCCGACTGGTGAGAGCATTTAGCTGCTCTAGTCTCTACCGTGATTGCTTTGTGTTTTTAGGATTTTTGATCTACACACTTTCGGCACAATGCTCTCTGTTTAAACAACTGTAATTTTGCTTTTTTGTTAAAAAATAGCTGCAATTCTATCTTTAATAAATCAATTGGTGCAAAGGATTTATGTCCTTTAAGAATACAATTTGTCTTTAGGCCACATTCGTCACTCTACATTCAGTGATTACTCTTGGTGGTGCTCAGGGGACCAGGTGGAATGTTGGAGACTGAACCTGGGTCGGCTACATGCAAGACAAATGCCCTCTCACTGTACTATCGTTCTGGCCTCTAGGAATACAATTAAATAAAGCTGAAGTGATAGTGCAGTGGGTAAGGCTCTTGCCTTGCATGAAGCCAACCTGGTCTGATCCCTGGCATGGCATCATATGTAGTCCCCAGAGCCCCACCAGGAATGATCCCCAAGTGAAGAGCCAGGAGTAAGCCCTGAGCACCACTGAGTGTGTCCCCCAAACAAACAAATAAAAACGAAACGACATATATACAAAGCAAGTCAAGCAGATTATCAGCAGGTGTGTAACCTTTGAACAGAGGTGAATGTAGGGCCTTAGAATTCTTGTTCTAACCTCAGTCATGGTAGGTAAAGGGACTCTTGGCCCAGGCAGGGTTAAGACCACAGAAAGAAGGAGAAGAGGGTGGGTTTCAGGGGCAGGAGCCCCTACCTGGCTCGTGAAACACAAAGCAGATAGACTCCACCCCTGCTTCCCCTGCCCTCCCCCGCCCCGGGTTTCCTCATTGGTAACCAGTGAGAAAATACAGAATTCAGAGGGGAGTAAACACTTGGCTTGTTCCCCGTCGCTGGTCAGAAAGCCTGACACTAGGAAGACACACAAGTCACTAGATCAAGTGAGCCCACAGAGGCTGAATGCTGTGGCTGGAAGGCGGGTTCAGGGGGCACGTGGTAGGAAGCGAGGGTCTGTGCACAGAAGTACCAAGGAAACTCCAGTTTTGGTACGATGAGGAATGTAAATATGAGTATTTTAAGAAACCAGATTTAATAACAATTGTGTTTTCCTTTCTGGCCATCCCGTCCACGGGGCTGTGTTCCTTTCCAGACGTCTGGGGGTTGGGGGACACACTCATGACCAAGAGGTCAGTAAGGCCCTGTGGGGCCTGAGTGCTGTAGAGCCTTTCTGTTCATCCAGTCCAGGAAGTCACTGTCTCATCATCCCCAGGACATTCTTGCCCATCTGAAATGAGCTGGTCCATGTCCCATGCGGTTCCGGTGGGAGGAGGGAATCGAGGAGGCCACAGTGCCAGTACATGGGTCAGTTTTTTTTTTTAATTTTTAATTTTGCCACCATGAGAACAACATTACAAAGATGTTCATAAAAGGGTCTCAGTCATATATTGTTCCAGAACCCATCCCTCTACCAGTGCCAATTCCTACCACCCAATTCCCAAACACACCCACCCAAACCCTGCCTGCCCCCCATTGCAGGCGCATTTTACTTATCTATCTCTTTGTCTATGTCCCTGTATTTCCCAATCCCTCTTCTATTACACTTTATGGCTTGTCCTATGGACACTAATAATGTATGATGTATCTGTCTGACTATTTAATAGTGAGTTCTAGTGTGGCATCATAATTCCTCATTCCCCATAACCTCTCCAGTTTGATGCAAATAGAATGATCATTGAAGTGTACAAGTGAGAAAGATCCTGAAAGGACCTGGTGCTAAAATACATTGAGGGCCAGAGCAATAGCCCAGCGGTAGGGTGTTTGTCTTGCATGCGGTCGGCCCATGCTGGCCCAAGTTCGATCCCTGGCATCCCATATGGTCCCCTGAGCACCGCCAGGAAGTAATTCCTGAGTGCAGAGCCAGGAGAAACCCCTGAGCATTGCGGGTGTGACCCAAAAAAAAAAAAAAGGCAAAAAAAATACATTGAGTCAAAGATTAAACCGCGGCGGCTCTGGATCTGGAGCCTTGGATCTGGAGTCTCTGTCTTGCGGCGGTTGGCTGTGGTGGCTGGAGCTCAGGGCCACACCCACTGGGCCCGAGGCTGCGGACTGAGTGGAGGCCCTCAATCCTTGCTCCGAGTCCAGCAGGTGTGGCTGCCTGCATGGCGAGCAGGCCCTAGGAGCTATGTAGGACACAACCAGGCGCTGTCCGAGCCTTTTACTTTTGTATGGGTCTGTTTACAGGGGAAAGGGGGCTTCCTCGCAGTGGAGGCTGCTCCCCAGAATGTCAGAGATGGTCCAGTGTCAGTATCATGTGGCTGTGGCCCCATCACTGCCTGTCACGAGACATGTGCTTCCTGTCCGGGAAAGTACCACCTTGGCCACAGGAATCTGACTTTAATGGCATGCAGAACCCAGTGGACTATTGTCGAGAGCTCAGAGTCAGCCATGCTGGGGGTCCTGCTCTACTGCCCACAGGCTGCAAGGAGCTGGACCTTTACTGAACTGTAGAATGGGGAACAAAAATGCTTCTTGGGGCCAGAGTGGGGCCAGTCCCACTCTCTTGAGTGACAGAGCGGCAGGCTGGGTGCTTGACTTACTTATGTCCAACCTGGGGTCAAGTCTTGGGATCCCTTGGGGTCCTTCAGGAGTGATTCCTGAGCATAAAGCCAGGAGTGAGCCCTGAGCACCAATGGGTTTGTCCCCTCCTCCCCCCAAAATAACAAAAAACAAAATGCTTCCCTTGCAGGGTTATTTCTCTAGACTAAAGAGTATGGAAAAAATAAAAAAGATTGTGGGAGGGGCCGGAGCAATAGCACAGCGGGTAGGGCGTTTGCCTTGAACAAGGCCTACCTGGGTTCGATCCCCAGCATCCCTTATGGTCCCCTGAGCACTGCCAGGAGTAATCCGGGCCCCTGAGCATTTTGGGTGTGAACCAAAAAAGCAAAAAAAAAAAAAAGATTGTGGGAATATTACATAATAATTTGGTACTAATAGTTTAATAATAAAACACGTAACATCATGACATGAACACAGCAACGATCGCCCGTCATAACTCTAACAGTTCTGGGAATGCTGAGCTGTCCCGGTGCTGCTCAGGAGGCTCAGATGAGCCTCTGGACACTCAGACCCTGGGCAGGATTGGGGGATGACCTGATGATGGGCTGTCCCTGCTGATGCCTGAGAGCCCTTTGTGGTGTCAGAGATAAAGCCAGGATGAGCCACGTGCAAGGCAAAAAAGCAAATGCCAGATCTCGGAGCTAGCCCTCCTGCCCCGGAACCAGGGTCCCTTTTGACAACACTGAGAGGAGCACATGCATGCGGCCTCACTTGCAGACCTGCCTCCGTGGGCAAGGAAATCAAACCCCAGGCACACGGCAGCGTCTGGCTCTAGATTCGCCACTGGTTTCATCAAAACTCTTCTGCCTGGTTGTCAGAACGAACTGCTCTGCTCTGCCATTCTGTCTGATACCGTCAGATACTAACCCCATGTGGTAAAAGCACGAAATCCTTCTAGAGTGTAGCATTTAAAAAATGTAGATAAGATGAACGGAAATATCTCATCCCTGACGATAAATTATGTTGTTCCCAGAAGGGCTGGGGAAATCGAACGCCGTAATTAGACTCTCGCATGACCTTTGAGGAGGTACATCTGCTTGGAAAATAACAGAATCGTTCCTCCTTCGTGGGAGACATCATCTTTCTACTTGAATATGCTCTGAATGAAAAGCGCCTGTGGACGCTTCACCCTCACGCCAGTGGGTCATCTCCAGTCTCTCTGGCACTGATTGTCCTAATGGTCCCAGAGAAACAGTGATTCGCGCTGCCTGGCTCCATGCACGGTTCATCTGTCTGAAGTCCAGATGAAATTATCTCCCCCATCTGTTTCCGGCCTGTGTCACGTTGTACCTCAGGCCGGAGGGAGCAGGCGGCTGAGCCGGAATCAATGCTTCCCAGGGAGTGAGTCCACAGCTCCTGCTGTTTGTTTCAATTTGCTGGGGAAAATGAAGACGCGGGAAGGCAGTAGCGCCAGCAGCGCCATCCCACCAACTGGCCACATTTCAGGTCCCCACTTTTCCCCATATGGCGACATGCCCCCATGGTGGGCAGGAAGAGCGGGAAGGCAGGGGGAACAAGAGGGCTGAGGGGGACCATAGGAGACAAGGGGAGGACGTGGAGGGGCGGAAAGGAAGAATAAGGATGAAAACAGTAAAAGTGTCTCTGCTCCACTTGCCAAGACCTGACATTGGTCGTGTGTCTACCTCACCGAAAGGCAGCACTAGAGCTCCGGAGGGCAGGTATGGGGGACTGGTGTGGTCACGTATCCCCAGCGCGGCATCTGAACAAGCTCCTATGCCCAGGATCTGCCCTACAGCTAGACACTGGCGGTCCCCTTCGAGCCTATGACGGAGGAGCTCAGAGCTGTGGTTGGAAGCACCAGAAAGCACTGAGTTGTCCTAGGGCCACTGACCAGCTGCCGTTGAGGACAGTCTGGGTGTGTGGGCCCAGAGAGGACCGGTTAGGAGGTGCGGGTCTGTACCAGCGGCAGCTGATTGTAAGAGGAACCGCTGGACTCTGCAGCCAGTGGCCCTGGATGCCCCGTGGGACTGAGAGCGAGACTGAGGGTGGGTCCAGCACTGCCCGAGCCCTTCTCTCTGCCACCCAGCCCCGTCGGGGGGACACTGCATCTCACTCAGCCAAGGTCTGATGGAAGGAAATGTAAAACAATCTTACCCGTGAGGAATTTTGCTCAGGACATAGTATCCGGTGTAGGAGTGCTGGTAGATCTGAAACACACAAAGGGAGAAGGAAAGGATGAGATACAGGCAGAGGCCGTGCTACGCTCCTCGCCCGCCCCTGGCACCCCAAACATCGGGGCTGCAGAGCCCCATCTTCATGGCTGAGGAGGCTGGTCTGTGGGCCTGTTTATTTCATTCTCCTCCGCTCGTTCCAGGGCAGACAGGGGCTCCATGTCATCTCCATGGTTACCAGGGCCGTGATCAGATCAGGCCGCAGAGCAGCAGCAGGAACGAACAAGGACAGCAACTGAAGAGGACAGCCTGGGCTAGGCCCTGTGAGAGTGCCCAGGGCAGTTCCTGGGGAGCAGCCACGCCAGCCCCAGGCTTCTCTGGGCCAGCTGCTGCCATGTCCACAGGTCCAAGTGAATGGGCCATACGTCCAGGAGGGGCTCCCAGTAATCAGAACGACAGTCCCCCACCCCCTACCAACTCGCCTTTCCAAACCCCGTCACTCCCGATCCTGGTGTCCACGTCAGCTCCCGAGCCAGGAGGCCACGCTGCCATTTCCACATGCAAGTGAGGGACCCCTCCCCACCCCAGCAGGTGGGCAAGGGAGACCAGTGAAGATGCTGGTCGCCTTGTCAGTGCCCTCCTGGGCAGCGACACCTCTCTCCCCACGGGTGAGGTGTGACACATTGTTCTGCAGGGTGAACCCTGTCTCTCCTTCCTTTCTTCCGGTGACGCCCTATTTGGCGTCCAGCATAGGAAACAAGGTTCTCGGGGAGCACTGCGAGAGGCAGGAGGTGGCGGCGGGGCTGCACAGGCCACAAGGCGGAGAAGGGACAGCCTCTGCTCCATCCAGCCACGTCTGTGCAGACTTTCGGGAATGTGGCTTATGAGGCTGCAGAGAAGGGACCCAGGGAGAAACAACAGCCCTGAAGACCCAGCCCTTGTATCCAGAGCCACGGGCCACATCTTGAGCTGGAGACGCAGGCTGGGGGTGCTGGAGGCAGGGGCTCTGATATGGGGGGAGGCAGCCCAAAGGCTGCTCCAGTGTGGACAGTGTCCACGGAAGGTCAGCTACCTCAGGCCGCGGAGACGTGCTGATGTGTGTTCTGGCGTCTGTACAGGAAGACGTGGTGTGTGGGGACCTGCACCCCAAGTCTACACTGTGTAGGGTCAGCATCAGGCCTGTGCCTGCCCAGCATCTCAGCTGGAACAGCTCCCTGTGCACTCGCCTTGTCACGGTGCATCACTGACTCTCCTCCAAAGGTGCTGCCCGTCCTGCTGACCAATGCCCTCGGAAGTCTGGGTGGGAACATGGCACAGCCAGAGCAGAAAAGACGGTGGACGGTGGTGGTGGGTCATTCAAACCAGCAGAGTTAGCCGGTTGACGCTCAGGTCAGGAAGTGGGTCAGGGGCCTCAGGCACTAGGTGGGTAGAGGTGAGGTAACCAGGGACCGCTCAGAGCCCCATACCACAATAACAAGCTGAAAGCTGTGCGTGTAGGAGCAGATTGGCATGGGGCTGGTGGTGCTGGCCACGGGGCGCTGTGCCTCAAGCTCTGGAGGGTGTCTGGCTTCCAATCTGGGTCTACACCGCAGACGCTTCCCGACGCTGCCTCAGTGGGCTTGGCATGGCCTGGGGATGCTTGGGGGGTCTGGGGTGAGGGTCCATCCAGTTCTTCCTGCCAGGCTGACCACCCCTGCACAGAGCAGACAGTCATGCCGGCACCGCTGGAACTGGGATACAGCCCCAGGCTCCCCTGCCTCCGCACCAAAGAACTCGCTTCTGTCTGTCTTCAGCACATCTCTTTCTGATGTGTTTCTAAATACATTTTTTAACTGTGAATGCCTTGGGCTAAGTCTCATGCTGAGTGTTTGCCGCAATCAAAAAAGCTCTGCTGGATTTTAATTTGATAAATTGGTAGGAAAGATTCCTGTGTCTATCTTCAGGGCCCTGAAAATTATTCCCTCCATGGTTTGATGTTGTTGACACATCCTGAATGATGTGTCTTTGCGATCACCGCCCAGGCCCTTTCTTTGGCTCTACTGGTAGGGTTCAGGGCTCAGGGCCTACTCCTGGATTAGTGCTCAGCAGTGACCCCTGGTGGGGCTCGGGGACCCTATGTGATGTTAAGGCTGAGTTGCATGCAAGGCCGGCGCCATCAGCCCTGAGCTGTGTTTCTCCATCAAGTCCTCCCCCTTTTTTTCTGGATGGATCCAAGGGTGCACAGTTTTCTTCCTGCCATTTGAAATACAGATGAAGGCTATCTAAGAGTTTCATTTTTTGTGTTCTAAGGTGACTGTCCTGGGCACGGAAGCACTAGGGTATGGTTACGGGGACAGGAACAAGCAGAAGGCTGACAGGGCCATCAGAACAGGTCACACATGTTCTCGCCACCAAAGGAAGTGGCTCGTGAGATTGGCTTAAGGAGTTTGCTGGGCTTTGGTGACCCCTGTGCATGCAGATGCCCAGTGTCCCGCTGTACCAGCCTGAACTGGACTAAGGGTAGAGCCACGACCAGATCCCTGATGATGCCCAGAGGAACCACAGCAGCCAGGCCTCAGAGGGGTCCCAGTGCCCACTGCAAGGGGCTGAGCAGCACAGGGTGATTCTGGGAATGGTCTGCTCCCAGCCATGACACAAGCTAGTTCTCCTATCCATGTACTGATGAAGAACCTAAATTCTTAAAATCTATCTAAGACTGTCCCTGTGGTAGCCTATTGGTGGCATCTAGCTCTGGAACCAGCTGTCAAGCCCCAGCGTGGCAGGGTGGGTGAAGAGGAAGGAGTGGAATCATTCATGACACACTTCTCTGGACTGTGTGTCTCCTCTAAGCTAGGCCTGGCTCACTACCTATCCTCAAGCTGGCAGAATAATGAGGCATCTACCCATTGAACTAGACCAAAGGCTCATTAAAGCATTAAATTCAGGACAGGAGGCCAGAGTGATAGCACAGTAGGTAGGGCATTTGCCTTGTATGTGGCCGACCCAGGTTCAGTCCCCGCATCCCATATGGTCCCCTGAGCACCACCACTCCTGAATTGCAGAGCCAGAGCATCACTGGGTGATAAAAAAAAAGCCATTAAAAAAAGAAATTCAGGCCAGGAGATGGCTCAAGATTGCCAGAGTGCAGGCCTGGCATCCCCGAATTGGATTCCGGCTCACGTGGCCCCCAAGGACCTGCTTTCTCTCTCTTATACAGCTGTGCCACTGCTGTGCCGCTGTGGGGACAGAACCTTTCCAAGGGCTGTGCAGACCCCATAAAATCAACCTCTGGGCTTCTGATGGGGGTGCCCTAAACACCCCCGGAGCCTGGCAGCTGCCTCTTAGAGTCTGTGTGGGTCGCAGATACTCTGAAGGCAGATGAGGAAGCTGGAAGCCACGTGAGCGAAGTCAGAGGGGACTGCGGAGGCGCCTCTGCGGTCTTTCAAGGACAAAGTTGTCACCTCTCTGGAAACACAGAGTGTCTTCAACCTGGGGGGGTGGCGCATTGATGTGTCGGCAGAAACTTGTCACCCTCTCTGGAAACACATAGTGCTTTCAACCTGGGGGGGGTGGCGCATTGATGTGTCGGCAGCAAGCAGACAGCAGTGCCTTGGGGCTACATGGTCCGAGCCAATTCTGAGCTCTGCCATTTCCTTTCTCTGAACCCCCGGAACCAGCAGGCAGGAAGGTGGGCAGCTTCCACAACACGCTCCTTGTGAAATCTAGGGAGGCGAGATTTCGCTCCCTAGACCCAGCATGGGGAGAGCGAACATGTCTGTGCTGCTGTGTCCGGAGCCCAGACCACGTCGTGTGCACTCCAGCCCTGTGAGGAACCACGAGAGTCCCCCAGTAGGCCAGTGTGGGGAAGGCTTGGGGCTCAGGGCCATTGTAGGGAGCCAAAGAGCCACCTTGGCAGGAACAGTGGTGGCGGCAAGTTCAGAGGCAACAGAAGAAGCCAAACTGCCTAGTGCAACCCTGGAGGTTCTGCTGGCCACGGTGGATACGTCTCTGGTACAGAGTCTGACAATCAACACACAGCACTTCGGTACATGCTGAATCCAATTGGGAGATGTGCAAAGCTCATGTGCAGAGTGCCAGAAACTGATGGGTGTGGTTCACAGGCAGAGTGCCACAAACCTGATGTGCCTGATTCCTATGGAAAGTGCCACAGGACTGATGTGTATGGCTGCAGGTTGAGAGCTACAGGACTTATGTACATAGTTTACAGGCGAGCACCATGGAACTGATGTGTGTGGTTCACAGACTGTAACAGAACTGATGTGTTGGTTTGCAGGCCGAGTGCCACGGAGACTAATGTGTGTGTATTCACACACACAGTAAAACAGAACTGAAGTGCTTGGTTTATTGACAAGTATTTCATCACAGTAACAAAAAAAAACTGGTAGAAAATGGATAGTACTATTTAAAAATGCATGAGGTGATGAATCACGGTCACTTGGGAAGGGAATCTGAGTGATACTTGTAGTGAATAACAAGCCCAGAGGGAGGGTTTGTTCCTTGCGGGTAGGTGACGGTGGCGAGTCTGACCACCAGTTTCTGCACTTGTGGAGCCAATTCGCTGAGGCCTGAGTGCTGGAATCTAGCATCGGGTCAGGAAGGACTCGCAGCTTATTCTTCTCATCTTGCAGGGAATAAGCTCGAAAACTTATTAAGGGCCAAGAGGAGCAAGAGCCCAGGCCTTGACCTTGCAGCCACCTCCGCCCGCTGGAGAGAAAAGCCTGAAGGAAATACATCTGAGTTCCGACCCACCGCTTCCTGTCTAGGTGGGTCCTTGGCTCCTACAATGGCCCTGAGCCCTAAGCCTTCCCCCACACTGGCCTGCTGGGGACTCTCGTGGTTCCTCACAGGGCTGAGTGCACACGTGGTCTGGGCTCGGACACAGCAGCACAGACGTGTTCGCCTCCCCATGCTGGGTCCAGGGCGAGTCCTCCCTAGATTTCACAAGAAGCGTGTTGTGGAAGCTGCCCACCTTCCCTCCTGCTGGTTCCGGGGTTCAGAGAAAGGAAATGGCAGAGCTCAGAATTGGCTCGGACCATGTAGCCCCAAGGCACTGCTGTCTGCTTGGCTGCCTACACATCAATGCGCCACCGCCCCCAAAGTTGAAAACACTATGTGTTTCCAGAGAGGGTGACAACTTTGTCCTTGAAAGAACACAACTTTAAAACCCAACCAAGATGTGAAAACAGATCCAGGGTCTGTCTTTGGGTGTGGGCCTAGAGAAGATGCCGGAGCTGAAGCCCCTTTGCAGGATCCTTGGCCCTTGACCAGTAAATTTTGTTGCACCTTTATTTATTTTTTGGATTTTGGGTCACTCACAGCTGACTCCTGGCTTAGCACTCAGGAATCACTTCTGGTGGGCTCAGGAGACCTTATGGGTGCCGGGGATGGAACCGGGTTGGCCACATGCAAGGCAAATGCCCTTCCTGCTGAGCTCTGGTTCTGCACATGTGAAGGCACTTCTCAATGCTGGAGGGAGTAAACCAAGCATCCTTCTGCCCTTCCCAAGCTGGCGAGGGAAACAGATGTGTGCATGGAAAAGCAACGTCATTTACGTGTGCTGTCACGTGTCCTCCTGCAAATGATCCCCGTAGCCACAGTGGAGACCAGTGTCCCTTTTAATGATGGGACAACACAGGCAGGTAACTGGAGCAGTCAGTGGCATTCAGAAAACAGTCAGTAAAAAGTCTCCGACTCAAAGAAGAGCTTGTCTAGTTGGTTGTGTTAACATAAAGTGGATTGTCCTGTGGCAGTGGGTTCTTGAGGATTGTATGAAGAATATGCATACAAAACTCAGAAGACTCAAAGTTAATTTAATGTACAGATGATTCCAGGTCCCTTCCCAAATGTCTAGCCTCCCTGTTACCCGTGAATGAATTCCTGGTCCTGTCTCATGCAGTCCGCTCACCTCCCATGTATGATGGCCCAGTCCTGTTCCTGTGCTGCTCTCTCAGTGCCTGCTGCTGGGCCTCCCAACTGTACCCCAGCGGTCCCTGTTGTCCTGTCCCGGCTTTCCCTAGTTTCCAGCCTCTACACTGTACATGTGGGTGGGGACTCCTGTGCTCAGTAACTTGCCATTACCTGAGCATGCTGTGCTATGAGAGAGAGAGAGAGAGAGAGAGAGAGAGAGAGAGAGAGGCCTGGGGTTGCCTTTTATTTGCTGCCAAATCCTGCCCCCCAGGTGTCCCCTTCTACATTCTGATTGGCTACCTGTGGCCTGGTGCTTTCCACCTTAGTTCCTGATGTGTCTGTCAGTTGCACTAGTGAGCACTGCCAAACCCTCCCCAATGTATTATCGCTCTGGTCCCTCCAAACAGTTTTGATGAGACCAACGCTTACTACCTTGAATCCCAAAGCAGAGACATCACAAAGAAGGAAAACCATAGACATCAGTGCTCCCATGAACACAGAGGTGACTATACGCCTCCCACCCCCCCAAGTAGCAAACCAAATTCAACAATGCATTAATAGGATGTCATGATCAAGTGGAATACCAGGGATTTAAGGATGACTCAGCACACAAGGCATCAGCAAAGGAGATAAAGAAGGATGACTAAGCACACACCCATCGGGAAAGATAAACACAGCCTACATACTGCATCAGGAAGGGGATAAACCTCACAGAGTCATTCGAATAGATGGCGAGCTCTGAGAAGATGCAATACTCTGAGTAAAAGCCCATAATATGGGGTTGGAGGTTAAAGCAGAAGTGGGATTTCCTGTGCTTGTGGGTTCTTAACAATTGCATGAAAGATTAGCATACAAAACTCAGATGAAGTCAAGTTAATTTATGTACAGATGACCCCAGGTTCCTCCCCCAGATGTCCAGGCCTCTTCGCTACTCATGGATCGAAATCCTGGTCCTATCTCCAATGCTGCCCGGTCCAGTTTACAAACCCCTCATTCAGTTCCACCTTATCTGATCCGGCAAGTGAGAGATGGAGCTGGCTAGAGGGGTGAGCAAACCGAGAGAGAGAGAGAGAGAGAGAGAGAGAGAGAGAGCGAGAGAGAGAGAGAAAGGGATGAGCCTGTAGAGGGGCCCCTTTCTGTCTTCTTCTTAGAGGGAGAGCCTGGGGGTCCCTTTTCAAATCTCACCCCCAGGCACCCCTTTTCTGATTGGCTACCTTGGTAGCCATGGCTGTAATAACTGGCTAGAGTGCCTTGCAGTCTCCAACCTAGCTCCAGCTGTAGCAAAGTCACCTGGAGTTCTCCACTCTAGCTCCAGCCGTCCACCCTAGTACAGTGGGACTTAACAACACAGTAAAAGGGCAGGTAAAACCAACCCACAGCTAACATCATACTCCACGG
Source organism: Cryptotis parvus (assembly GCA_021461705.1). NCBI lineage: Eukaryota > Metazoa > Chordata > Mammalia > Eulipotyphla > Soricidae > Cryptotis > Cryptotis parvus. The sequence continues at coordinate 4,600 of JAJIBD010013437.1, read as the reverse complement.
TGGAAAAAAAAACGAAAGCTCTTCCGCTAAGATTAGTCACCAGGACATTCACCTTCACCATTATTCTTCAAAACAGCATTGGAAGTACCATCCGCAGTTATTAGGCAAGGAGAAGAAATAAAAAGGGCCAAGAGAAAAGTTAAATGATCACTATTAGCAGGTGACCTAATATATACAGAACATTTTATGAATGCCACTAGGAAATAGAAAATCAATATAGCAAGGTGGCAGGTTACAAAATAAATACCTCCAAATCTGTTGTTTCTAGAGACAAAGATCTAGAAAAGAAAGGAAAACAACCCCCCACTTCAATTGTGCACATGTGCACATATAAGCACACACACATAAGCACGCACACACAAACGTATGCACACACACATACCTGTACCGAGGAACTGATTAAACAAAGGAAGCTACAGATTTATACAAGTTATATGTTGAACTAGTAAAGAAACAGAAGAAGACTCGAGGAAATGGACAAATCTTCTGTGTTTGTGAACTGGAAGCTTGAACACTGACAAGTGATCACTTTGCCCAGACTATTATACAGATTCAGTGCAAGCCCTACCAAATCCCAATGGTGTTTTTCAAGAACACAGAACAAACATGACTACACTGATATGGAATCACAACCCTCCCCAAACAGTCAAAAATCTGAGGGAAAGAACATGGGTGACTCTGAACTATGTCATAAAATGTTAGAAAACTGTCCTAAAATGTTAAAATCAAAACAGCATACATTGGAATAAAAGTGGACAGATACACAGAACTGAGCACCCAGAAGTAAATCCTCCAATACACAGACAATTTTATTACAAAAAAAGCCAAGGCAGGAAGTGAGAAAAGGAGAGGCACCTTTGACCAAGGGTTCTGGGACACTGAGCAGTCACATCACAGACCGAAACTGGGCCACATGCTACAGATCAAAATGGCCACTGACCTCGAAATGGAGCAGACAGGACGATGCTGGGCCCAGACCAGTGATGTCTGTGGATGGAAACAGGCAAAGCCCTGTGTTCCAGTGTGTCCCGGACTCATCCCGCTGCTCCCCTGGCAAGGGAAGGCAAAACAATCGGTGATGCCTGTCACAGACCTGGCCTGCTTCTGCGTGGACACCTGACCTGAGCTTTCTTTTCCACCTGCATGTCCCAACAGCTCTGGGGCTCTCCTGCGCCTAGACTCATGGCTTCCAACGCACCAATCTCTTGGGATTCTATGGTTTTGTCTCTCATGTGCTTGGCCAATGACACTGGCCATAATGAAGATGGGTGGGAGTGAAGGTCAGGAAGTCATGGAGAGTTGGGGCCGTAGTGGCCGGCGTCAATCTCTCTCTGAGTTTACTGGAGGAATCTACTCAAATGTGAGCGTGGGACGGATGCGACCCTGGCATGGCCCAGCCTGGCAAGGGCCCACGGTCAGCTGCAGCCTCTGTGCTGAAAGCATCACATGGATCAGAGTCAGATTGATAGAAGGAAAAATGGTTCACCATCAGCTCCTTAAGGGGCAGCAAGCTGGCCCCAAATACCAGTCCAGGGAAGGACCAGCACTTGTGGCCGTGAGGATCAAACCAAGAAAGGTTTCACGCATGGGGAATGGCAGTGAAGACAGCATGATGGAACTGGACAGAACCTTCCAGAGAAGAGTAAAAGGAAGCACACACGTGTGCATGCACACACGCAAACATGAGCACACATGCAGGCACACATGCACATGTGTACATGAGCTCCATCCCAGCAGCCCAGTCCAGACGAAGGCAGCAGAAGGGCAGGTGCTGGAGCTGATGTTTCTCGGCTGTGGCTGCAGAAGCTGCTGGGCAGATGGGACAGGAAAGGGGGAATGGGATGCCCAGAGCCGCAGCACACTCCTGCAGAAACTGGGGTGGGTACTGCTGGAAAACGGGACACTCTGGCTTTCAGAAGGGACCCCTTTGTTGTCAGAGTGGTTGCGGAGCTGCTCTCCAGCCCACCCAGCTGCCCTGGAGGCTCTGGGAGGCTGCCTTGCTGCATGCCCATGGCTGCAGGCGTGCATCACCAGCGTCTCCTCCTCTCTCTGTTTCACCTTCTGCTCCCGTTTCCAGAGGAACAGACCCTCTGGTCCCCGCCCCATCTCAGCACCTGTGCGCCAGCCACTCTGGAGTGACACCCACCACATGCCTTATTTCTGCTGAAGGGAAACGCGGACAAGCCACCCCAATTCACATTCAGTTCACGTGGCCACTGACTAGCCCTAGGAGAAGCGCAGACGAATTGTTCTTTCCTCCTGGACAGAGCTGTCCATGAGCTGGTGGGGACCTGCCCAGTGCCCACAGCACCAGCTGTCTGCGTGCCTGTCAGGTGAGCAAACTAGGCTGTGCATGGGGGTGTGAACATGCATACAGGAAGTGCACACATAGGTAAGTGCCACAGTGCATGCAAACGCACACACGTGTGAGCACGCAGGAATGTGCACAGCACCAATTGTGTGCATTGTGAGAACAGGTACGCATCTGTGTGTACTATGCATAGTACTGGGGTATGGGTGTGTACTGCTAGCATGTAGTCACATACACGCGTGTGCCCTACACACCTGTGAGTGTGCATGCAGTGCAGAGGAACAAACATGCCTGACAGTCAGCAGACTCAGTGAGGCCTGGTATGACCAATGCCCACGACCCCTGGTTCCATGCAAGTTCTGGTGCAGAGCTGTTGCTGGGTCCCGTCTGGCACCTTCATGGGCAGCCTCTGCCCTACAGGTGAAGCCTGAGCAGATGGGAGACCGTGGGGAGGGCACAGACCCTTGAGAGAAGCCCCTGTCTGTGCTGGATCGCAGGCAGGGCTCGAGTGCTGGGTGCTGAGTTGGAGGGAAAGAAGAGTAAGAACAGGAGTTACTGGAGCTGGTACCCTGGGGGCAATGGCCACAGGCTCTGGGCTGGGTAGAGGCTTCAGTGCCCTCTGGGGCGTCAGTGGACTGTGGACAGTGACCCCTCAACAGAGCCTGCCTACAAAGCTTTCTTCAGAGCAGGTCAGGAACTTCCCCTGTGTACCCAGACAAGCCAGGGAGTCCCCTGGACAGCCAGGGCCCTGCAGGCAGAACTGCAAACCACCAGCCACTGCTGCATCTCTCTCTCTCTCTCTCTCTCTCTCTCAAGAGCAAAGGAGGGATCTGCAGGCAGCACCCAGAAAGCTAGCCAGGAACCAGATGCTCTTTTTTAGATATTGCAAAGGGTATGTCAAGATAAAGCCCAGGCAACAGGCAATGATGCAGAATCAGAACCGAGTGGAGGGGTGGGGTGTGGATCACTGCACACACACAGCAGAGGGAGGGGCCCAGGAACACCAATGGTTCCACACAAGCGGGAGACCTTCCAGAAGGCAAGGAAGGTCTGCTGGGTGAAGAGGGAGAATAACGTAGGGATTTGTTTAGAGTAAAAAAAGCCCTTCTCAAAGCAGAGAAATGTCACGCCAGGAGCAGCAGGAGTGACGATAAATCCCCGCCAACACAAACCAGCAAAAAGGCGGGAGTGCTAGAGCCACGAGGATGCAGAGGGTCCCACAGATGGAAGCAGACGGTGTGAGGCTGAGCCACAGCAGGGGCTGGAGCAGACGTGGGGCCAGTGCAGACTGGGGGACAGGGGCTCACAGGCCACTTCACCCCTGCACTGCTCTTCCTGACAAAGTTCAAGGGGCCAAAGGTCATGGATATTCATTGGGACTGAGGAGGCAGAGGGGGTGCAGTTGCTGTAAGGGACAGAGGAAGGAGGGATGAACTGGTGGAGGTCAGCCAGGCAGGTTGCAGAGAGCAGTAGGACAGCGACCCTGATGGGGCTAAGCAAGATGGAAGTGAGGTGATAGATAAGAAAGAGAGAGAGACAGCAGAGCGAGCACAGAGCAACAGCGGCAGGGCGAGCACAGAGCACAGAGCAACACCGGCAGGGCGAGCACAGAGCACAGAGCAACAGCAGCAGGGTGAGCACAGAGCACAGAGCAACACCGGCAGGGCGAGCACAGAGCACAGAGCAACACCGGCAGGATGAGCACAGAGCACAGAGCAACAGCGGCAGGGCAAGACACAGAGCACAGAGCATCACCGGCAGGGTGAGCACAGAGCACAGAGCAACAGCGGCAGGGCGAGCACAGAGCACAGAGCAACACCGGCAGGGATGAGCACAGAGCACAGAGCAACACCGGCAGGGCGAGCACAGAGCACAGAGCAACACCGGCAGGATGAGCACAGAGCACAGAGCAACACTGGCAGGGCGAGCACAGAGCACAGAGCATCACCGGCAGGGCGAGCACAGAGCACAGAGCAACAGCGGCAGAGTGAGCACAGAGCAACACCGGCAGGGCGAGCACAGAGCACAGAGCAACACCGGCAGGATGAGCACAGAGCATAGAGCAACACCGGCAGGGTGAGCACAGAGCATAGAGCAACACCGCAGGGTGAGCACAGAGCACAGAGCAACAGCGGCAGGGCGAAGCACAGAGCACAGAGCAACACCGGCAGGATGAGCACAGAGCATAGAGCAACACCGGCAGGATGAGCACAGAGCATAGAGCAACACCGGCAGGATGAGCACAGAGCACAGAGCAACACCGGCAGGATGAGCACAGAGCACAGAGCA
>JAJIBD010013436.1:0-39240 GCA_021461705.1 Cryptotis parvus | reverse complement strand
CTCTGGAGGTGCTTGGGGACCATATGGGATGCCGGGATTGAATCTGGGTCAGCTGCATGCAAGGCAAACGCCCTACCCGCTGGACTATCACTTGGGCCCCACAAAGCAGTTCTTTTTATTTTTTTATTTTTTTGCTCTTTTTTTTTTTGGGGGTCACACCTGGTGATGCTCAGGGGTTACTCCTGGCTCTGCGCTCAGGAATTACTCCTGGCTGTGCTCAAGGGACCATATGGGATGCCAGGAATCAAACCCGGATCGGCTGCATGCAAGGCAAACGCCCTCCCGCTGTGCTATCGCCTCCAGACCCCAAAAAAGCAGTTCTTAAAATTCTCCAGGATTTTAAGCCTCCGTGACTCGGGCCAGAGCGATAGCACAGCAGGTAGAGCGTTTGCCTTGCACACGCCCAACCCAGGCTCAGTCCCAAGCATCCCTATAGTCCCCTCGGAGCACCACCAGGAGTAACTCCTGAGTCCAGAGTCAGGAGTTTCCCTGAGTCTTTCTAGGTGTGACCCAACACCCCCCCACACACACACACACACCCAAAAAACTCCACGTCTCATTCACTCACTGTTCCTGAGTCCAAGAGGGCCTGCGTGGACGTTGTTAGAAGCTCCCAGGGCACTCTTCAGGGAGCACCGCAGACATCTCTGTGGCAGACCCTGGGCTAGGATGAATCCAGACATATCGGGGTCCAGGGGCCTCCAGCCCTCTGCCCTTCAGCCCGGCTGCTCAGAGCATCTGCTGGAAGAGGGGAACGGAGGGAGTCTGAAGCCGAGCCTCTGCTGCCCCCTTGTGGGCCACGGTGGCTCTGCAGCTGTGAGACCCCCAAGGCGGCTCAGCACCCAGGTGCGGGCCCTGTGGGTGTCCGTGTCGGGTCTGACTGGGGCTGCAGCACCTGTGCGGGGGTCTGCCACTCCAGCGCCCTTGAGGTACGTCCTTCCCCTTAATAAAGGAGCCCGAACGGGAGAGGCTCCCAAACCCGAGTTCTTTGGGTGACGTCTTTACCGGTTGCCCACTGGCATACCAGTTTATCTCCTTTGCTATGGGCACACTGCCTACTTGATTGCTTTCTCTAAATACACTGGTGTGAACTGATCCTTTGAAAGCCTTCATCCAAGCGAGGGGGAAACATTCGTCCCCAGGTACCGTTAGTAGGGGAGAGAGATGGGAGACGGTGGGGACGGGGAGGGAAGGACTACCAGGTTTGGGAGTTTTTTGCTTTCTTTTGTTTTGTCTTTGCTTTCTGGGTCACACCTGGCGATGCTCAGGGGTTCCTCCTGGCTCTGCACTCAGGAATTACTCCTGGGGGAGGTGCTCAGGGGACCATATGGGATGCCGGGGATCGAACCCAGGTCTGCCACTGCAAGGCAAATGCCCTCCCCCGCTATGCTATTGTTCCGGTCCCCCTACCGAAGTTCTTTTTTTTTTAATAAAAAAATTACCATTTTGGTTGGTTGGTTGGTTGGTTGGTTGGTCCATATCAGGTGCCGGGGGTCTAACTCGGGTCGGCCACAGGCAAGGCAAATACCCTACACTTTGTACAGTTGCTCCGGTCCCAAAAGATTTACCATTTTGAGGGGGCCCAGAGCAGTACAGCAAGTAACATGCTTGACTTGCATGCAGCTGACCAGGGTCCGACCCTGGCATCCTATATGGACCCCTGTGCACCACCAGGAGTAATTCCTAAGAGCAGAGACAGGAGTAACTTCTGAGTATCACCAGGTATGACCCCAAAACAAACACAAAAACAAAAAATGGTCTTTTTGCGGGGTGTTGTGTGACAAAATTCCACAGACAAAACACCCCTGAATTCTCCCAGGAACTTCCTCTAAGGCTGCACAGACGCCGTGAAGGTGCCTCCGGACCCTCATGGCCGAGACCTGAACAGGAGCCCTGGTCACTCAGAGAAGGGGAATCACAGAGAATCAGGCGGTATAACCCAGGGTTCCCAGAGGCACCCAGTCGTCCCTATTGGTCCTGCTGGCTCTCTTTTTAAAAAAGTAGGAATTAGGGGTCTTTCTCACAATAAGTCAATAAAAAAAGTTTTTTCTTAATAAAATAATAAAGTGGGGCCAGAGAGATAGTCCAGCGGGTAGGGTGTTTGCCTTGCATGCGGCTGACCTGGGTTCGATCCCCGCATCCCATATGGTCCCCCGAGCACCGCCAGGAGTAATTCCTGAGTGCAGAGCCAGGAGTAATTCCTGAGCATCACCGGTGTGACCCAAAAAAGAAATAATAATAATAATAATAATAATAATAAAGTCACAATTAGGGACAGGAGAGATAATACAGTGGGTGAAATGCTTGCCTTGCACACAGCTGACCCAGGTTCTGTCCCCGGCATCCCATACGGTCCCCTGAGCACTGCCAGCAGTAACTTCTGAGTGTAGAGCCAGGAGTAACCCCCTGAGCATCGCCAGGTATGGCCCAAAAAACAAACAAATAATCAGGAATTAGAGTAACACAGAGGGACTGAATCAATAGCACGGAGGGAGGGCGCTTGCCTTGCACGCAGCCAACCCAGGTTTAACCCCTGACACCACATATGGTTCGCCCAGCCCCAACAGGAATGATCTGTAAGCACAGAGATCTCTGAGCTCAGAGTAAGCCCTGAGCAGCACCTGGTGTATCCCCAAACAAACAAAAATGATAAAAGAAAATAAGGATACACAATAACCAGGCGACTTAGCAGATAGTCTGACCCCAAGGGCCCTGAATGCAATAAAAGTTCATAAAAAGCCAAGGTCCTAATGAGAGGACACTAAACAGCGAGGACCCTGAGCCCGAGAAGGTTTATGGCAGCAAGAATCTTAACGCAGGCCCAAGATCTCCGGGTCCCCACGCAGACAATCAGGCCCGAGAAGCAGGCTCCTAATGAGACCCTTCTCCCGGAAAGAGCCTTGCAGTGATAAGAAGGTGAAGGCAGAAATTTTAACAAGGCCCTGAAAACGTAGAGAAGAGGCTTCAAGGACTGCTGAGCGCAGCAACCAGAGTCGGCCAGCGACATCGTTCGAATCCCGGGACCTGGACGAGATTCTCCCTACTGCGAACGCTCCTGCCCCGGGCAAGCTTCGCCGCTGCCGCGCTCCACCGGCACGGATGAGAGAACGGGGCAGGACTTCCCGGGCCTCGCACGAGAGACCCCAGCTGTGGCATCCCTTCTTCTGGCAGCTTCTAGGACTGGGTGGGTCCTTTAAGCAACACCCCAAGCAGGGACTAGGGAAAAAACCCAAAGGGGAACATGCCATCTCGAAGCAGAGAGTGAGAAGCCTTCACTCTTCTGAGTAAAAGACCTACTTGTGTCTTCTTTTGCAAGTACCCTGTTTGGTTCGATTAGGAACCACATGTGCTGGTGCTCGGGGTTTACTCCTGGCTCTGTGCTCAGGGATTACTCTTGGGGGGCTCAGGGTACCGGGAATTGAGCCCGGATGGGCTGCATGCAAGGCAAGCCCTTTACCCGCTGCACTCGCTCCGGGCCTGCAGGTGTATTTTGTTTTCATGAACTTCCTTTTCCATTTTCTAATGTGATTGGTCTTTTTTTTTAGTTCAGAGTGTCCTGCGGTTTCACACCCCCTGCCCACAACAGTAGGTAAGAACAGGGAGGGCTGGGTGGAGCGTTTCCGTCTCTCTGCCCCTGATGCTCTCAGCAGGAGACTGGCCCTGCATCCTGAGACTGTGATGCTGACCACTGACCGAGCCGACTGTGACACCAATAAGGCTCATGAGAAAACAGAGCCAGTGGCAGCTCCAGGAACACCAGACGTGCCGGGCAGAGTCTGCCACGGACAGCAGGAAGAACTCAGGAAAACAGAAGAGCCGAGTGGTCAAGACAACAGGCAGCTGGGTCCGGGAGGTGGTTCATGGCAGAGTGCTCGCCTTGCATGCTTAGAACCCCAACACCACCACTGAAAGGGGGATACAGAGGCCGGAGAGTGTGCTTGGCTAGCACACGCTGACCAGGGTTCAATCCTCAGCATCCCATATGGTCCCCCACCCCCGGAGCCTGCCAGGAGTACAAAAGCCAGCCCTGCCAGGTGTAGCCCCACAACAATCAATCAATCAATCAATCAATCAATCAATCAATCAATCAACAGTGGGGATACGGAGAGACAGCTCTATGAGCTAAGCACACGCTTTGCATACCAAAGGCCTGGATTCAATCCCGACACCCCATATGATCCTCCCAAGCATTCCAGGAGTGACTCCCAAGCACAGACCCCTGTAGGAGCACAGGGGAGCACGGAGCACAGGGCTATGAGGAAGAAGTGGCACATGGGAAGGAAGGACTCAAGACGCCTCCTGGTGTGAAAGTGGGAAGTGCAGGAGGGTCTGAAGGCTATGAAGAGGCACAAGGCCGGCTGCTCCTACCCACTGGCAGTCCTGCTCCTCTAAGGTCCGCCGGGGAGCCCTGGGATTAACCCCTGCACGCCCCGTAACCAAACATCTTGGCCAAATAGAGAAGGACCTGGGGTCATTGGCAGCACCCATCTGCTCTCAACCTTGCCGCCCTGGGAGCTGAATTTGCACCTAACTTCACCAACACTAATCAACTCAGTGTCCCTAATAGGCCCAGCGGCAGGGCGTTTGCCTTGCATGCGGCCGGCCTGTGCCGGCCCGGGTTCAATCCCGGCATCCCATATGGTCCCCCGAGCACCGCCAGGAGTAATTCCTGAGTGCAGAGCCAGGAGTAACCCCTGAGCACCGCCGGGTGTGGCCCAAAAAGCAAAAAAAAAAAAAAAAAAAAAAAAGCAGGCGGTGTCTGGACTACCCAGAATCCACACCTGGAACGTGCTGGGAATCCTCCTGATAGTGGCTTTTCCCCGTCTTCTCCTGCTCTGGACAGGGGTGACCGTCAGCAAATGGACTCTGTGTTTTGAATCAATCACCTCACACGCTCCATGTCCCAGGGTCCCGTGGGGCTGTTGAGAGGCTCAGGGACGCCCTAACAGAAGACTTGGGTCACGGCCCAGGCAGGAATCTTGACTGTTCTGTCCATCTTGCTCTGTTCTCTGACTCACCACACTCAAACACTGCATGAATGAAACACCCCTGAAGACAGGGTCGCAGGCACCTCCCACACCAAACCTCCCCATGACCAGAGCCCCCTGTTCCCTCGCCTGCCAGCCTCTGTCCACAGACCACCTCACGCATGGCTCTTCCGGCCCAAGCACGTCCTTCACATCTTCACTTAGAGATCTGCACATAAGTGTAGCTTTTTAAAAAGTCTGTTACCAGGGCTGGAGCAGTTGTACAGTGGGGAGGGCATTTGCCTTGCACACAGTTGACCCAGGTTCGATCCCCAGCATCCCGTATGGTCCCCCGAGCACCGCCAGGAGTAATTCCTGAGTGCAGAGCCAGGAGTAACCCCTGAGTATCGCCGGAGGCCACCCCAAAGAGAAAAATCTGTTACCTTGCCTCTGCTGTCTTCAGAGGTAAGAAGCCCCTGTGTCCTCTGACTCACCACACTCACAATAATGTGTCCACAATAACGCCAGTCACACGGCACCCTCGGCCCCGCCCACCTGGGCTGATTATGCCGCGCCTTCTGTATTTCTGTGCCATGTTTGATTGGCCTCTAATAGCTTTGGAGGTTTTCTGAGTTCTAGAGTAACAATGCAGCTTCAAGGATTTCAGGGGCTTGGGGCCAGAGCGATAGCCCAGCGGGTAGGGCGTTCAGCCTTGCACGCTGGCTGGCCTGTGCCGGCCGGGTTCAATCCCCGGCATCCCATATGGTCCCCGAGCACCGCCAGGAGTAATTCCTGAGTGCAGAGCCAGGAGTAACCCCTGAGCATTTCCGGGTGTGACCCAAAAAGAAAAAAAAAAAAAAAAGGATTTCAGGGGCTTCAGCTTAATTCCGGGACCAGAGGGCTTTTCACTGCAAGTGTCAGGCGGGGTGGGGGGTCAGGCTCTGTGCAGGCTGGCTTCACTCCAGCCCTCTGAACCCCTCCAGCCAGCACAACTCATTCAGGTACATCATTAGCCTTCAAAATTAATTAGCACAATGGGGCCGGAGGCGATAGCCCAGCGGGTAGGGCGTTTGCCTTGCACGCGGCCGGCCCATGCCGGCCTGGGTTCGATCCCGGCATCCCATATGGTCCCCCGAGCATCGCCAGGAGTAATTCCTGAGTGCAGAGCCAGGAGCAACCCCTGAGCATCGCCGGGTGTGACCCAAAAAGCAAAAAAAAAAAAATTTAATTAGCACTAATACACAATAACCAACGCCACAACAGAAAAAAAGACCAAACATAGCAGTTGTCATCAACGCAGGTAAATTCACCCACAACCCACAATGAATCCAAACCCAGATCTGAAAGGCCAGAGCCCACAGCTAGATTTTGCTGATATTGACTATTGGCTACCAGATCCTGCCCGGCCTTTCCCATGAACTTCCCAAGACAGAACAGGCTAAAAACAAAAGAAAGGGTCAGGAAGATGCTTCAAAAGGCTGGATTTGGAACTGAAGTGGGGAGGGCATTTGCCTCGCATGCAGCCAACCCAGGTTCGCTCCCGGCATCCCAATGGTCCCCTGAGGAAGTAATTCCTGAGTGCAGAGCCAGGAGTAACCACTAAGCATTGCCAGGTGTGACCCAAAAAAAAAAAAAAAAAAAGAGGGTGCTGGAATACAGACTTGCAAGCAGAAGGCCCTCGTTCTATCCACAGCATTACACGGTCCCCTAGCATCAGCGGGATTGACCTCTGAGCTCTGAGGTAACCTCCAAGCACTGCCTGCGCTGATCAAAAAAAATGAAGAGGGGCCAGAGCGATAGCCCAGCAGGTAGGGCGTTTGCCTTGCATACGGCCGCCCGTGCGGGCCTGGGTTCCATCCCCGGCATCCCATATGGTCCCCCGAGCACCGCCAGGAGTAATTCCTGAGTGCAGAGCCAGGAGAAACCCCCTGAGCATTGCCGGGTGTGACCCAAAGAAGAAAAAAAAAGAAGAAGAAGAAGAAGGAAGGGGAGGAGAGGAACTGGAGAGAAGCTGACATGGTGTGGGACTGCCAACTGAAGCCCGACTGTGGTGACTTAGCAAATCCCGTTTCAATAAAGATGAATTAAAGGGGCCGGAATGATGGCACAGCAGGGAGAGCATTTGCCTTGCACGCGACCCACCTGGGTTCCATCCCCGGCATCCCATATGGTCCTCCGAGCACCGCCAGGAGTAATTCCTGAGTGCAGAGCCAGGAGTAGCCCCTGAGCATTGTCATTGTGACCCAAAAAGCAAAAATAAATAAATAAATAAGTGATAAGTGAATGAATAGATAAATAAATAAATGCAATAAATTAATTCAAAAACAGAAGAGGAAAGGAAAAAAGAAAAAGAAAGAGAAAGGAAAGAAGACTCCATACTATATTTTTGGAGAGGTCACACCCGACAATGCTCAGGGGACCATATGGGATGCTGGGTATCGAACCCGGCGGCTTTGTGCAAGGCAAACACCCTCCCCGCTGTGCTATTGCTTCGGCCCTGATTCCATACTATTAAGATAAGCCTTGAGGCCTAGCCAGAGGCTCCAGGAAGACCCTGACCCAATGACCAGCTGCTTGGGGGGCTTCTCTACCCAAGTCCTCCGATCTCGGTGCCAGATATAGCAAGGGGAAATTCAGGCCACACTGTTGAATGAATTTTAGATGAACTCCAAGTAACTTTCGTATGTATATCCTACACACTATGTGGGACAAATTTCTGTTTAAAAGAGTATTGGGGGCAGGACAATAGCACAGCAGGCAGGGGCGTTTGCCTCGCACACCGCCCTCCCAGGTTCAGTTCCAGGCATCCCGTATGGTCCCCCCGAATCCCACCAGGAGTGATCCCTGAGCACAGAGCCAGAAGCCCCCGCACCTCCAGGCGTGGCTCCCATACAATAATGATGATGATGATGATGATGATGATGATGATAATAATAATAATAATAATATGATAATAATAATAATAATAATAATATGATGATGATGATGATGATGATGATGGAAGAAAAGAAGAAAACAAAAGCCCAGAAAAGGGAAAAGCAAAGCAGCACCCGTAAGGTGGTGAGACTTACGCCTAAAGACTTGGGGCTGATGTTCTTTCAGCTCAAAGAGTTTCTCACAAAGAAATTCACTTTGGTCACAGCAGTACGGAAGAGCCCTTGTCCCCAGACTGCTCCACCCCTGCAATTTGGGGGAGTGGGCGTAGCCTCAAGCTGAGGATTCTGGCTGCCCCGCCCCCTGCAGTGAGGGAGTGGGCGTGGTCTCAAGCTGAGGATTCTGGATGCCCCGCCCCTGAAGTGAGGGAGTGGGCGTGGTCTCGAGCTGAGGATTCTGGCTGCCCCACCCCTGCAGTGAGGGGAGTGGGCGTGGTCTCAAGCTGAGGATTCTGGATGCCCCGCCCCTGCAGTGAGGGAGTGGGTGTGGCCCCAGCTGAGGATTTCGGATGCCCCGCCCCCTGCAGTGAGGGAGTGGGCGTGGCCTCGAGCTGAGGATTCTGGCTGCCCCGCCCCTGCAGTGAGCGAGTGGGCGTGGCCTCGAGCCGAGGATTCCGGCTGCCCATTGTGACCTCCCCTTACGACGCCTGGTCTCAGTGTCCCTGCCAGCGTCAGCAGGGGCAGACGCGCTCCCCTTCTCACGGGGCTTCTGTGGGTTGGGGGCTTTGGGGTCCGCCTTCTGGACTTGGATTTGTGTGTCCGCTCACGCGTGCCTGCTCGCAGCAGCTGTGCCCCCGCGGCCTGCGGCCCTGCTTTGACTCGTCAGGGACCCCGGGGGTAAGGGCTCGGCCTCCAGAGCTCCCCCGCAGCCTAGCCGCCGGGGCCCCTCCCCCAGGCTCGGGCCTGTGCTTCCCTAGTCGTGCTCATGGAGCCCGAGGCCTTGGAAACGTGCCCCTACAACCCCCACCACCGGGTGCCCCTCAGCCGCTTCCAGTACCACCTGGCGTCCTGCCGGAGGAAGAACCCCAAGAAAGCCAAACAGATGGCCAGCTGCAAATACAACGCCTGCCACGTGGTCCCCACGCAGAGCCTGGAGGAGCACGAGGCGCGCGCGAGCCGCAGCGGCCTGGAGGAGGAGGAGGAGGGGGCGGCGTGGGGCCCCCCGGCGCTCAGCCCTGGCGCGCACAGCAGGACCGGGCGGGCCCGCGCCTCGTGCACTGGCACCCCGCCCCGACGCGTGGAACGTGGACAGCAGCGACCGCCGCCCCATGTTCGTCCTTAAGACTTTTGTCCCTCAAAAGCTCGTTTGTGAGAGCGACGCCAGAGCGTCGGGGAGAGGGGGCTACCCCGCACCCCTGCCGGCCTCCCAGAACCTCAGGCCGGGTGAAGGCTGCCCGGGCAGCGGGGAGAGCCCCGGCCAGGGGCAGTCCTGCAGAATAAAAGGCCTGTGACAGCAGCTGCTCGGCCAGTCCGGAGTGTCTTCACAGAAGGGAATCCCAGCGCTGCCCAGTGGGCAGGGAGAGGCCGGGCGGAGGTTGCATGGTGAGAAAGCGCGTGGGGCAGGTGGGTGGACGGTCTCAGTGAAAGTGACCCGGGGGCTGCAGGGAGGCTGTCCACCGTGCTCTTGCCTTGCGAGTGCCTGGTCCTGGCCAATCCCTGGCACATAGGGTTCCCCCCAAGCATCTTCCGGGTCCCTGCCCAACACCAACCCCCTAAAAAGAATCAGGCCAGCCCCTGGGCACAGAGTTGCTCAGGATGACTGAACACCTACGTGGCCGCCGAGCTCGGTAGCTACAGGTGAGGGAAACGAGGCTGAGACAGAGGAACTGAGCTGCTGAAAGGATGGAACTGGCAGGCTAGTACAGTGGGTAGGGTGCTGCTGGTCTTGCTCAGGGGTGACCTGGGTTCCACCCCCAGCACCCATGGGGGTTCCCTGATCCTGCCAGGAGTGAGCCCTGAGCACCTTGGCGTGTGGCTCAAAACAGACAGACTGAGCCTGTGGGGTTGGCTGCTCTGTGACAAGGCCTTGCACCTGCTCGGAAGCGAGAGAACAGGCCGGAGCAAGTGCAGTGGGGATGGCAGCTGCCCTTCTTGCTCACCTAAATACGACTTTCAAAGTTTTGGTTTAGGCCAGAGCGATAGCACAGCGGGAGGGCGTTTGCCTTGCATGTGGCCAACCCAGGTTCAATCCCTGGCATCCCATAGGGTCCCCTGAGCACCGCCAGGAGTAATTCCTGAGTGCAGGGCCAAGAGTATACCCTGAGCACGCTGCGTGTGACCCAAAAAAAGCAACAAATAAAAGGTTCTATTTAATAACACTAAATCAAATATTTTCCCGTGTCCGGGATACCATCGTCCACAGGACAGACTAATTAGCTCTCATCCAGAGGTGCGGTAAGAGCCTGTCCAGGACAGGCAGAGCTCATCAACTGGCCTCTCCCAGAGGCCTCAGCTCAGCTGACCCTGCGGACAGAAGTGAGCTTGGGATAATCTCCATTAGCACGGGGGCAGGTGCCCAGGGGACAAGGCCCCTCCAAGGGGTTTCAGGAGGAGTCCGAGTTTCTGTGGAAACTTCCTTTTGCAGCCACGAGGAGGAAGATCTGGCCCCGGGAATGTCTGTCGTAGCCGCCTGCCTGCTCTGAGTCTCCGCCTGCTCCTCCTCCTCCTCCTCCTCGTATTCGGCCCCACCTATTTGTTGGAAAGCATCTGCCACACTTACACGCCAGCTCTTTCCCTCCTGTTAGCATCCTGCAAGGCTCTTGGCAACTCAGAGATTCCAGGCCAGAGCACGATAGTGCAGTGGGTAGGTCTACACGCCGCTGACCCACGTCTCTCATCTCCAGTACCCCATAGGGTCCCCAAGCCTGCAGGGACTGTGTGATTACTGAGCAGTGCCAGGAGCAACCCTGAGCATGAGAGGACGTGGCTCCCCTCTGCAAAAAAGAAAAAGAAAGGGTAAAAAAAACTCAGACTATCCTATCAACTTTTCCCTGAATCTCACCTATTTTTGTTTTGTTTGGGGGCCACACCTCGTGATGCTCAAGGTTTACTCCTGGCTCTGCACTCAGTAATTACTCCTAGTAGTGCTTGGGGATAATGGGATGCCCGAGATCAAACCTGGGTTGGCAGTTTGCCAGGCAAGTGCCCTACCCGCTCTACTCTCTATCTCTTTGACCCCCTCACCAGTCTTTTTTCTTAGAATCACAGGACCCAAGATAGTGCACTGCTGGCGGAAGCCCAGGGCGCTGGAGTGCTTTGCATGTGGGAGAGTTGGGTTTGGTCCAGGGCCCTGCAGTTCTTGCCGTGCACTCGCCGACTCGGTTTAACCCAGCACCACACATGGCTCCTCTGAGCAGCACCAGTGACCGCTGAGCACTGCCAGCAGCTGTGGCCCTACCCACCCTCAGCCACCCCCCGCACCCCAAATGCAAGACACTGAACCATTCTCCTTGGATGAGTTGCCCCATGCAACCTTCTGGGGATGGGATGGGGCCCAGTGCTGCTCCGCCTTGTCTAGGGGAGGCCCAGCTCAGTCCCTGGCACTGGTTAGGGGAGGCCTGATGGTCCAATGTAGCCTCCTGCCTGCAAAGCAAGTGCTCTGCCCATTGAGCCATCTCCCTGGCTCCCTGGTTGTTTTATTAGGTTCTTTTTCATCCAAGGAACACTTCCCTTACAGCCATGCTCCTTCTGGGACAGCCCCCACTCAGCAGCACCCCAAGGGCACATCAGAACTGCACCCCAGAAGGGGAGGAAGGCACAGTAGGCTGGACCAGGGGCCTGCAAGCAGCTGGCAGGGTCACTCCTGTCACCGGCAGGTGCGGCCCCAAAGCCTCAAGAGAAGCCTCGGACCCAGGGACAAGCTTATGGATGGCTCAAGGTCCGCGGGACTCCCTGGGCCCAGCTGCCTTTGGAAGCCGCTGCACTAAGGCCTTCAGGGCCGTGGACGGCCAATACAAGCAGCTCGGCACACACCGCCTTACTCAAGACACTGGACTGCAGAGAACGTCCCACAGATCTCAGGCGCGATACAGGCCCTGCACCTACCCCCAACCTGCCTATCCAGCACCGCCCCAGAACCCAGTGGTGGTGGCGGGGAGCCCGGAGGTTCCCGAGTCTCATGCGGCCATGACGTGAACTGCATCGGCAGGTGGAAGGGCCTGGCCGGGACTCAAGCTCCACCCCCCCAAGTCCTCGGCTGGATCCCCGACTAGAGCAGGTGGGGCCTGGGCAGGCCCCTCTCGGTAGATCGCAGCTGCCACCCCAGGGGCACCTGCCCTGCAGCGCTGACCACAGCTCCGGACGCCAAGTGGTGCAGCCTAACTGAATGGGGGTCACAAAGTCTTTAAGATGTTTATAAAAATAGACGTCTTACTCATTCTGGTTCTCAGTACCTGTCTGGCTCATAAACTACACACAGCTGGGTCCTGAACAAATGCCCCAAGCGGTTGTGAGGTGAAGTCGCTGCCGCAGGCACGACCCTACAGTGCTCCCCCCACGGCTGTCTCCCGTCTGCTGTCCCACCCTGAACCCCCCAACCTCTTCCTGCTGGCTGGACTGGGGGAGTCACAGGGTCCCACGAGAAACGGCTCCGGGAGGCCCCCTGCACTGCTCGGGCCCACCCGGTTCCAGGCCCCGTCGCCCCCCAAGCAGTGAGCCCTGAGCACCTCTGCGCCGTGCCCCTGCCCCACCCCAAAAGAGAAACAGCTCTAGGCCGTCCCCTGACCCGACCCTCAAAGGGCACCTTCCCTCGGCCCTGGGACTCCCGGCTTCCAGCCAGGCAGCAAACGGCACAGCCTCGGGGACTCAGGGACTGGCGTCCCCACGGGTTCGCTGGGCGACTTGGGGCTGTCAATGTGTCATAGCAAGAGCCCCACGCCCGTGGCCCACCCCAAGCCCTCCCAAAGAGCCAAGAGCCAGCGCTTTGAGGGACACCCCAGCTGGACCATGCAGTGAGGGCTGA
Organism: Cryptotis parvus; assembly: GCA_021461705.1. Taxonomy (NCBI): domain Eukaryota; kingdom Metazoa; phylum Chordata; class Mammalia; order Eulipotyphla; family Soricidae; genus Cryptotis; species Cryptotis parvus. Next base: position 26,380 of record JAJIBD010013436.1, on the reverse strand, counting down.
GCCCAGGGACAGTGACTAGGGACGGCGGGGCCAGGGGAGTCCAGGACAGCAGGGAGGGAAGTACTTTATTCTCTGCAGAGGGGCAGAGGGGCACGGCCACACCCCCATCAACAGCGGCCGCCCCGAGAGAGCAGTTCTGCTGAGCACCAGGTTCCCCCGGGGGAACAGGAACACAGGGCCTGAGCCCAGCCGAGGCGGGCCCCTGTAAACACAAGTGGGGCCCTCAGGACAGGATGAGGGTCCGGGACGTGTGGCTGGGCTTGAGGCGGCCCAGGACCTGGCGCGCCTTCTCCCTGCATCAGCAGCTGGTCCTTGGTCCCGCCGCAGGCCACCGTCTTCCAGGCGCTGGTCATCTGTGAGGAGGCCAGTGACCACACAGGCGGGGACAGCCATACCACAACCCCAGGGAGGCTGCCCGGATGGGGGGGAGGTATTGCTGAGCCCCCCCGGTCAGGGGAGACAGCCCTTGCTCTGGGTGGCTGGGTAAGGCCCCCCTCTGGCAACAGCAAGCCCAGAGGAGGCAGGGGCCCTGGGAGGTGGTCAGAGATGGCCTAGGGGACAAGACACCCGTGCCAGTGAGGGACAGCCGGTCCGCGGGAGGCCAGCACTTACAGGGGGGGGGGTGGAGAAGTAGCTCCGGGACTTGGGGGGCGGCCGCGGCTCCGGGCCTGGCCTGCAGGAAGCCCCGGTTGAGCAGGCTGGTGTCCTCCTGGACGCCCGACAGGGACAGGCTGAGGCTGGAGGAACTGGAGGGGACGCCTAAAGGCTGAAACCGAGCAAAGCAGAGACTGGACCCAGCCATGAGCTCCCCAAGGAGAACAGGCCGACTCCTGTCCACGGATGGCTCCAGGGCCGGGCACTAGCCTAGCCGCAAGAGGCCCAGGTTCAACCCAGAGAGCATGGCCAGGAGTGGCCCAAAGTATCAGGGGGTGGTGGCTCCCAGCGCGAAAAAACAATGACCCCGACCCATCCCAGCAGACGCTGGACAGGCGGTCATGTCCCTAAGGCCATTTCCTCCTGGGGACGGTGGGGGGACTCACCCTTGTTTCAGGGTCCACACCCCGCGATGCCTTTAGTACTACCCCTGGACAGGATGCTGGACCCCTCGTCCCCCATCTGAGAAAGGGGTGCCCTCGCTTCTTCTGGGGCCAGGAATGACCCAACCCTGCCAACAGCCCCCGGCAGAGGCTTTTCCCACGAGTCGTCTGGCTTAGGGGCTCCAGAAAGTGGCAGACCCCAGCGGCCAGAAGGGGTCAGCGCTGCCACCATAGGCCCTTTGCCAGTGACCACTCCCCGCCCAGCAGCGCCCACGGGGCCCTGGCTCTAGGGCACGGTGCCCAGAGCAGTGTAGCCGTCTGAGGCCGCCTGTGAGGGTGGGGTCGGGGTGGCCATGACACGGTGGGGCTGAAGGTTCCCGTGACCGTCCCCGGCAGGGCTCGCCCCCGCATCCGCATCCAGATCAGCGTGGACACGGCGGGCCCTCTGGAGGTCAGCCCCGGAGCCAGCCAGGCCCCAGCCAGCCCTATAACATCAGGTCCCCCTGGGAGAATGCAAGGACGGTGCCGGGGGCCTGATCCTCACTTGCCCTGGGGTCTCCGGACGACAACCCCCTTCCCTGCCTTTGTCGTTTTGGGGTTTTTGGCTTTTTGAGGCTAGTTTTAATTTTGGCTTTTGCGCCAGAGCCCGCAAGCTCGGATTCAGCCCTGCTTTACTAAGGACCGAGTGGGCCAGCGGGTGAGCGGACCCTCCAGCCGCCGCAGGCCCTCCCAGGAGAAGCACCTTGGGCAGCGGGGACAGCAGCAGCTTCATGTCCTCGTCCCACGCTGTCCAGGGCCAGGGACTTTGCGCACCTTCTTCACGGGGCTCCGGCGCAGCTGGGCAGGGGAACGCAGTCAGGAGTGGGTGCCGGGGACTGTCCACCTGGTGCCCCCAGACAGTCTGTCCCCCAAAGGTCCAAAAAATAACCATCCACGTCACACCAAGACAGCCACTGCACACGACACACGGGGCACATGGTCCCTCCCGCCACGTGTCAGCCCCAAGCCTGGTCTGCACTTCTGGGAGGTCACTGAGCAGTGTCCCCCCAAACATGTGCACCCGGCTCACAGCCAGCATCAGCGGCAGACAGGGAGGGTGGGTACCTGATCGCACAGAGCCAACAGGACGCCCACCTGTGGGGACCGGCTAGCTCGGACGGCCCCTAAGACTGTCCCTGTCGGCTTCCCTGCCTTGGCAGCCTGAAGGCCACTCGGCTCACCCAAGCCGGACACCAGGATCTCTGAGGCACCCACTGCACCATGTGCTCAGCCTGCCCGCCCCGGCCCTCGGCTGCAGGAGTGGGGACTCTCCCGGCCCCCACAGTGGGCGGCACAGGCCTCCCCACTCCCCCCCACCGCCCCCCCGCTCACCACCATCTTCCGCTTCTGCTTCCCGGGGCCTCAGGTCGTCCTCGACGCCGAGCTCGACGCCCGCCTCCGAGCGCAGAACCTCCTTCAGGTCCTCCTCCAGGTGTGGGGTCTGGGGCTGCGGGCAGGCGCCTCGTGAGGGCTCCACTCCGGCCGCCTCACGCCGCGGCGGCCCAGCCATGCCCAGGCCGTGCCCATGTGGCACACACCGGGGCAGGAGGCCGATAGCAGGACAGGGGGGGGGGGGGACCCCTAGATATCCTGGGAAACTCTTCAGCTGCCCCGTGGGGCCAGCTGAGCCCTCAAAGGGGTCTAGAGAGCAGGAAGGCGAGTCTTGGGGCAGCCGCACTCACACATACATACATGCATACATGCATACATACATACATGCATGCATGCATACACACATACATGCATGCATGCATACACACATACATCAAGCACAGACATACATACATGGAGTGTCACATATGGCACATACATGCAAATACTGACACATACATGCAGCCACACATACACCACCCTGAAGAGCCCGCGCGGGAAGCAGGGAGAGGGGGGCGAGTGCCCAAGGCGGGGGCTGCAGGCCCCCTTCTCAGAGGAGCTGATTCGCTCTGGCCTCCCTGGGGGAGCACAGCCCTGGGGGCGGCCGGGCCTCTCTAGGCAGGGTCCTGATGGCGCCTCCAGGCCGTCTGCAAGAGCCCTTAAGGGTCTGGTCAAGGACCAGTGTCACAGGGGCTGGAGTGACAGCACAGCACCAACCAACCCCATGCACGACCCCCGAGCCTGCCGGAAATGATTCCTTCCTGGGGCGGAGCCAGGGAGTAAGTCCTGAGCACTGCCAGGCGTGGCCCAAACACACACACAAAAAAATCGAAACAAAAGACCAGTGTCCCAAAGTGGGAGCATACGGCCACAGGCGCCCTCAGAGCACTCGCTCCTCTTCCCAGCACCCCAAAGAGCCCGAGCACGCATCTGGTACAGAATGGTGCCCCCAAGTCCCTCAAGGAACCCCCAGATGCCACAATGTCCCCAGGACCAGCACTGTCCAGGAGAAGACCCCAGAGAGCCAGGAGGTGGCTCAGGGTGTGTGTGGGGGAGGGGGTGGGAGTGGGGAGCGGGCTGTGCGTGACAGCGTGCAGGAAGCCTGGAGGGTTCCAACCCCTGCACCGCCTGGTCCCAAACAAAAGCCCAGGATTATTGCCAACCTCTTCCCCACTGCAGAGGCAGTGGGGAGCCAAGTCCTGCCACCCTGAGGGGCAGAGGCAGCTGAGCCCACGGTCAGGCCACGTACCAGGGGCTTGAGGGGTCCGTACTTCTCCAGCGGCGTTCTTGAAGGGGGTGGGCGTGTGCGGGTGTTGTCCATGGGATACTTCTGATCTGGGGTCACAAACCTAGAGGGGCCAGAGAGAGGATGGGCCTCCCCTGTCCATGCCGCCCCACCCGGGAGGGTCCTAACCAGAGGCTGGGGCAGGGCCAGGCTCAGAGCAGGAAAGAACAGGAAAGGGACACGAGGGTCCCAAGGGCAGCGGCCAGATGTCACGCTGGAGCAAGGCCTTGCCCCCCAAAGCAGGAGAGGAATGTGCACGCCCTTCACTTCCTCTCCCCTGCACGCGGCTGACCGGTTCGATCCCCAGCATCCCATATGGTCCCCAGCTGCCAGGAATGACTCCTGAGTGCAAAGCCAGGGACTGGAGCAGTAGTCCAGCGGGTAGGGCGTTTGCCTTGCACACAGCCAACCCAGGTTCGATCCCCGGCATCCCATATGGTCCCCGAGCACCTCCAGGAGTAATTCCTGAGTACAGAGCCAGGAGAAACCCCTGAGCACAGCTGGTGTGACCCAAAAAAGCAGCAACAACAAAACGGGCCTGGAGCAGAGCACAGCAGGGGGCACTGGCCCCGCTTCCTGGCCTCGCCCTCCCCCACCCCCCACCGCGGCATCCCATGTGGTTCCCCCAAGCACTGCCAGGAGTAATTCCTGAGTATAGAGCCAGGAATGACCCCTGGGCATCGCCAAGTGTGACAAAAAAAAAGTGCGGTAAAGTGCTCGCCTTGCACGTAGGAGACCCCGCTTCAATCCCCAGCACCCCTATGCTCCCCATGCCCACCGGACCAATCCCGATAAAAAGGCAGGAATCAAGCCCTGAGTCACAACAGATGTGGCTCCCAAACCAAACGAAAACCGAGCACTCCCTCGCCCCCTCAAAATGGTGAGATTGGAAGCCTCAGCAGAGCTGGCGTGGATGTGTGGATGCTGGTTTTTGGGCCACATCCAGCGGTGCGCAGGGGACAGGCAAGGCACGCACTGGAGCCAGCGGTCCAGGGTCCAGCTGCCCCTCAGTCCCCTGACACCCCTTCCTTTTTATTTTATTTTTTATTCTTTTGCTTTTTTGGGTCTCACCCGGCAATGCTCAGGGGTTACTCCTGGCTCTGCACTCAGGAATTCCTCCTGGCAGTGCTCAGAAACCATATGGGCTGCCAGAGATCGAACCCGGGTCAGCTGCGTGCAAGGCAAATGCCCTCCCCGCTGTGCTGTCTGCCCCGACACCCCTTCCTTGAGGCCACCACCCCAATGGTCAGACGCAGCGCAAGGGTGAGTAGAGGCTGTGAGAAACACCCCGAGGAATGAAGGAGTTGGGGGCCGGAGAACAGCTCTGCGGACGGCTGGAGGGCGGGCCCTGAGGTCTCTGGCACTGGCCCCCACCCAGAGCAACTACCCCTCCGGCCAGAAAGGGGCACTCACACGCAGCATGTTTCTGGTGCAGGGGGGTCTTGTCGCGGTGCAGGGGTGTGGTGACCACCACCTTCTGGCTGCACACCGGGTGGACGCCAGCGAGGGGGCTCTCCAGTTCCAGCGCCGCCCTGCTTGGTCCAGAAGTTCAGAAACTGCCCAGGAAGAAAGACCAAGGGAAGAGACCCGGTGGGTCTGATGAGGTTCCTAAGGGCTGCCTGGCGCCCGGCGCTGCTCTCTGGCCCTCTCTCTAACCCATCTGACTCGCCGCCAACAGTCAGAGAACGAAAGCCAGGACAGGGGAGCAGAACCAGCCATGTCCAGGGTGACCGTGGCCAGCTCCCTGCCCCGAGTCCCACCTTCACCTGCTGGCTAAGGCACCACGCCACCTGCTGCACTTTCCCGGGAACAACTTGTACTTCACTCCAAGAATCCCAGGTCACGGGGCCCGAGCAATACCAAGGTGCTTGCTTTGCACACGGACGACCCGGGGAGTTCCATCCCCAGCATCCCCTAGGGCTCCTCAAGTTCCAGCAGGAGCCAGACAGTCCTGAGCATCGCTGAGTGTGGCCCAAGAAATAAAAACCAAACTTTCCAGGTGGTTCTCAGAGTACAGGGGCGTCCCCTGATCACGCCAGGAGAAGCCAGAGCAACAGCACACGGGAAGAGCACACGGAGAAGGCACCTGCCCCGCACCACGGCAACCCGGGCTCATCCCCAGCTCCCCAGACGGTGCTCGAGCCCCACCAGGAGTGATCCCAGAGCACCGCTAGATGTGGCCGAAAACCAGAAGGGAAAAATCCAAGGCAGGAAAGCGGTCCGAGGGCTGGAGCTGTGTGCGTGCCAGCACGGGGAGCCAGGCCCGAGCCCAACCTCGCTCCCAATTCCCCAACTGCCCTGAGCATCTCGGGTGTGGCCCCCAAACAAACAAACGATATAGGACAGAAAGAAAAGGCTGAGGCTTGGGGAGGGGGGCTCCTGCGGCGCCAAGGCCCTGAAGCCAGGCACCAGCTCTCCTTGCTCTGGCCAAAGGCTGGAGGGCGCAGAGGTCACCTGCCACCCACTGTCCCCTCAGCTGTCCCTAGGGCAGGAAACCCCTCAGGACACCCTTGTCGCTGCTCCTGCTGGAAGCCTTCCTGCCTCGACCTCCCAGACCAGCCGCCCTGGCACCTCTGGCGGGTTCACACACCCACTGACCATGCTCACGCGCACCCGCTGACCGCGCTCACATGCACCCAATGACCACACTCACGTGTACCCAGACCACTCATGTGAACCCAGACCACGCTCATGTGCACCCGCTGACCGCGCTCACTTGCACCCAATGACCGCACTCACGTGTACCCAGACCATTCACGTGCACCCAGACCACGCTCACGTGCACCGAGCTCACGTGCACCCGCTGACCGCGCTCACGTGACCCACCAACCGCGCTCACGTGCACCCAGACCACACTCACATGCACCCACTGACCACGCCACGTACCCAGACCACACTCACGTGCACCCACTGACCGCGCCACGTGCACCCACTGACCGCGCCACGTGCACCCAGACCACAGTCACGCGACCCACTGACCGCGCCACGCGCGGTACCACGCCACGCAGCACCGAGCTCACGTGCCCCCGCTGACCGCGCACGTGACCCACCCGACCGCGCTCACGTGCACCCAGACCACACTCACATGCACCCACTGACCGCGCTCACATGCACCCACTGACCGCGCCACGTGACCCACTGACCGCTCTCACGTGCACCCACTGACCGCGCCACGCAGCACCCGCTGACCGCGCCACGTGCACCCGCTGACCGCGCTCACATGCACCCAGACCACGCCACATGCACCCAGACCACACTCATGTGCACCCGCTGACCGCTCACGTGCACCCAGACCACACTCACGCACCCACTGACCGCGCTCACGTGACCCACTGACCACACTCATGTGCACCAACTGACCGCTCACGTGCACCCACTGACTGCGTTCACGTGCACCCTTCCAGAAAAGGTCAGATAGATTCACTGAGGGAAGTAGGAGCGCCAAGAGCAGGAAGTGGAAAGTCCGGAAAGCAGAAAGGGAGGGACCGAGCCCACATGGGACACGGGAATCTGGGGGCTGACTGTGTATCCGGGTGGCCCCAGCCCCCTGCAGCACCCTGGGGCGCGCACCTGGGAGGGGCAGAAGGGCAGGGCCTTGACGGGGTGCTCTTGGGCGTGAGGCTGCTGCAGGAGTCCAGGCCCGAGAGGCCGCCGCTGGTCTCCGTCACCGGGGACAGGGGCCCACGCGCCGCTTCTTCTGCCGCTTGAGCACGGAGGGGGGCGTCCCGACGCCAGGCCCCCACCTCGGTGCTGGGCGAGATGGGGATCAGCTCGCCCGGCTGCTCCGGCTCAGGTCTGAGATGGTGTGTCCGTCCAGGCGGTACTCGGTGATGCTGGGGACCGGGGTGGCGGGCAGGCGACGCGGGGAGCCTGGGGTTTCAGGGGCTGCTGCCCAGGCTGGCCTCCAGCGACGGATCCTCGGGGAGGTCGAACTTGCTCAGGTCGCACCAAGCATCCGGGTCCTGCCAGAGAGGTCAGCCATGAGCACAGCCCCTTACGCCTCAGGCAGAGCAGCAGGAACAAGATTCTGGTTCCATGGAAGACACGAGGCGGGGGTGGCTCTGCAGCAGAGCACCTGCGTCCTCGCACACGGGCGACCCTGAGGTCCACCCCAGCACCAGGGTAGAAGTTCAAAATGGACTAGCAGGAAAAGAAGATGGGGACGGGGGCTCATCCTTCCCGCCCTGCTGCTACTGGGCCAAAGAGACTCATCTCCAATCACAGAGATGGCAACAGGGCCGCGGGGTCAGTGGGCAAATGCCTCCCCTATAGGAGCTCCAAGATGGAGCCCAGCACCTCCGGGATCCCCTAGTCCTTCTGGCAGTAACACCTGAACACCACTAGGTGGCCCCAAACCAAAATTACTTTTGCGTTAAGGAAGACAGAGGAGCAGGAGCCATAGTACATAGTGGGTAGGAAGTTTGCCTCGCATGCAGCAGAACTAAGTTTGTTTTTTTTTTTTTTTTTTTTTTGCTTTTTGGGTACACCCGGCGATGCTCAGGGGTTACTCCTGGCTCTGCACTCAGGAATTACTCCTGGCGGTGCTCGGGGGACCATATGGGATGCCGGGATCGAACCCGGGCGGCCTGGGCGGCCGCGTGCAAGGCAAACGCCCTACCCGCTGGGCTATCGCTCCGCCCCAGAACTAAGTTTGATCCCGGCATCCCATATGGTCCCCCAAGCACCACCAGAAATAATTCCTGAGCACAGAGCCAGGAGTAACCCCTGAGCATCCCCAGGTGTAACCAAAAGAAAAAAAAAGAAGAAAAAGACAAAGAGAGGCTGTGGGGGCTCAGTGGCAGAGTGTGAGACCCCTGGTTCCACTGCCGCATCACAGGGTGGACAGCAAGGACACAACGGCCCAAACCAGCTCTCGACTGCTAGTTCGGCGTGAGCCCCTGGGGGGTCACCGGCGTCACTTCAGAAGGCCACCCCCAGAGCAGGGAGGCAGGGCGGCTCCCCCGCTCAGCCTCCCCATGCCGTGGCTGGACACTCAGCTCTGGTCAGCATATGCCAGCAGGAGGCTAGGGCCCAGGAAGCGCTGGGGGAAGGGGAAGGGCTATAGCCGGGGACGGAGGCGCAGGCCCACTGTCCAGTGCTGTGACCGACCTGACCTACCGACTCGATCAAGTCCAGGGCCTCGGAGAAGCTGGAGCCCATGGCGGGGACGAGGAGGTTGGCGGCCTCCACTACCCACTTATGCGGCAGGCTGGTTTCTGGTAAGGAGCCTCCCTCCTCCTCCCTCCTCTTCCTCTTCCTCCTCCTCTTCCTCCTGAGTCTCCTGCTTGGGGAAGATGTTCCAGGGCTCCACCGGCGGCGCGCTGTCCAGCTCTGCAAACACGGTCCCTGGCTCCTGGGACGGGGGGGGGGCTCGGCCACCGTCTCCTCCTCGCTGCTCTCCTCCTCCTTCATGGCAGGGAGCACGGCGGGCCGGCAAGCTCGGCACTGCCCTGCAGGACACAGGGCGAAGAGGGTCTGTGTCGGGAGGCGCAGAGCCCAACCCCCCAAGACTGAGACTGAGAAAACCAGAACCCAAACAGAGGGGCGACCTGACCGTGCCTCAAAAAATAATCACCAAAAAGGGGCCGGAGCCAGAGCACAGCAGGGAGGGTCTCTGCCTTGCACATGGAAGACGCCCAAGCCTGGGTCCCATCCCTGGCATCCCAAATGGCCCCTTGAGCACCGCCAGGCGTAAAGAGCATGGAGCCAGATGTAAAGACTGAGCACGGTGGGTGGAGCCCCTCAAAAAAAAAAAAAGGGACGAAAAAATACTAAGAGAAGGGCTGGAAAGAGAAAAGCAGGAAGAAAAAAAAACAATCTAAAAAAAAAATTTCCGGTCAGGCCGGAGTGATGGTACAGTGGGAGAGTGTCTGCCTTGAATGCAGATGACGTGGGTTCAATCCCGGCATCCCATATGGTCCCCCCGAGCACCGCCAGGAGTGATCCCTGAGTGCAGAGCCAGGAGAAACCCCTGAGCATCGCCAGGTGTGACCCAAAAAGCTAAAACAGTCACTGAGGTGGCTCAGCTGTGGAGTCTAAGGCCTGACACCCAGTCCCTGGCATCCCAGAAACCCACAGTGCAGGCTCTTCTGCGCCCCCTGCCTGGCACAGGGCACACGGCAGCCGCTCACCTGGCCTTCCGGGGCCGGGGCCCGGGCCGCCATCCTTGTCCTCCAGCTCCAGCAGCAAGTACACAGGGCGCCTGCTGTCCTTGGACTCGCTCAGGAAGCCCCCTGTGTCCACCTTCCTCTTGATGGTGGAGTTCCAGTGATTCTTCACAGCATTGTCAGTCCTGCGGGAGTCCAGGGACACTCTGAGCCCCAGCCGAGGCCGGACATCCCCCGCACTCACTAGCCTCCCCGAGCTCGGCACCACCATGAGGGCCAACCTGACAGACCGCGGCCCTGCTGCCCAGAGGGGAGCTGCGGTACAGGCCTCGGTGGGTGCCTGGGCCCTGCCACCACCTCTGCACAGCGAGCCAAGGGGCGACCGGTCTCCGGGAGAAAGCCCACCCTGGGACCAGAGTAAGGGAAGCAGGGCAGAGCTGGAGTCACCAAGGGGCGCCCACTGTCTCAGCCGGGGGTCCGTCTCTGGACAGTCCGGAGACTTCTTCACAGTCCAGGTATGAGAGCGTAAAGGTTAAAGGCATCCAACAGGGAGCACGCTACCGAGCAGAGGTAACAGTACTGCAGCAGGGAGGGTACCAGTGAGCAGAGGTAACCATACTAACAAGAAGAGGTAACAGTACTGCAGCAGGGAGGGTACCAGTGAGCAGAGGTAAGAATACTAACAAGAGGTAACAGTACTGCAGCAGGGAGGGCACTACCGAGCACAGGGAACAATACTAACAGAGGTAACAGTACTGCAGCAGGGAGGGTACCAGTGCAGCAGGTAACAGTACTAACAAGAAGAGGTAACAGTACTGCAGCAGGGAGGGCACTACCAAGCACAGGGAACAATACTAACAAGAAGAGGTAACAGTACTGCAGCAGGGAGGGTACCAGTGCAGCAGGTAACAGCACCACACAGGAAAGCACTGAAAACCACAGAGCACAGGTCACAGCACTTCAGCTGGGAAGAGGTGCTCCACAGCAGTCCCAGTACTAAGCACAAGTGGGCAACACCCTTTGGGACTCCAAGCACAGTGCTCTCCCCTTGCCTGGTCTGGGCCAGGGCACAGCTGCCTGAGTGAGCTTCACCGCACCCTCCTCCCAGGCTGACTTGGCAGCGGCCAGGACAGGGAGGCCGAACGGAGCCCAGGGCCTTTTGCCGGGACAGGTCCTGGAGGGTAAAGGGGCCCGGGGCCACTCCGGCTGGACATTGGGGCACTCTTCCCTCAAGGCCAAGCCTCGTAGCACAGCTGGCAAAGCCTTTGCTTTACATGCAGCAGACCGACCCCAATTTAATCACCACACGTGGTCCAGAAGAACCCCCAGGAGTGACCGCTGAACAGAGCCAGGAGCAAGCCCGAGTACTGCTGGGTGCGGCCTAAAGCCCGAAGGGAAGGCTGCACAGCCAACTTCGGCGGCTGGGACGGAGCCCAGGAAGGTCCTGGCAGGAAGGGAACCACATGTTCGGGCGGCTCTGGGCGGAACCCCAGCCGGGGCTCAGGGGGCCGAGGCTCCATGGAGAAAGTCGGGCTGAGCCAGGCCAGCGGGTACTCACAGGAGGGCACCATGATCAGGACGGAGAGCCCAGAGCTGGTGAAGACACAGCTCCACGGACCGCAGGGGAGACCCAGGCCCCAGCCCGGAGCTCCCCACGGCCCGGCCCCTCACACCCCGCAGGAGTTAAGCGTCATGGTGGCCCCCGGGAAAGTTGAGCCAATCTAGAGACATGCCAGGCGCGGAAGCTGCCCCCCCGGGAGTGTGGCTGGGCTCCCTGCACCCCTGGGGATGGGCCCTGCCCCCGGCTCACCGCCCGGCAGCATCTTGGCGATCTCAGCCCAGCGGTTGCCCAGCACCTTGTGGGCCTGGCAGATGATGCGGTCCTCCTCCTCCGTCCAGCAGGACTTCTTCACCTCGGGGTTGAGGTGGTTGTGCCAGCGCTCACGGCACTGCTTTCCCAGCCGGCCCTTCAGGTGCTTAGCGATGAGCGTCCACTGCTTCGTGCCGTACTTCTTGACCAGCTCGATGACCTGGGATCGAACAGCCGTGAAGGAGAAGCCACAGGCTGGCCCGCACCTGCCCCGGCAACTCAGCCCAGCCCAGCCCAGAGGGTGAGGGACACACACGACTCTAGAGGGCACGAGGCCGCCAGGCCCTACCTTCTGGTCTTCCTCTTTCGTCCATGGCCCCTTGACCAGGTCAGGATTCAGGACCCGCAGCCACCGGTACTGGCACTGCTGGTCAGTTCGGTTCTGCAGGGAGCAAAGGCTGCTGGGGTGATGGGCCGCTGCGGGCACCAGGCGGGTTTGGTCTTTTCTCCACCACACACACGGCTGGCACGCAGCCTCCTCCCATGGCCCCACGCTGCGGGGCGCTGGCCCTGAGTCTTTAGCCCCCTCATCCCAACAAGCGTGATGGGTACCTCGTGCCAGGGGGCCTCCCGAGTCCGGACAGATGGGTTCAGAGCCCAGGGAGGAGGTAGGGGTGAGGGGGTGGGGGGCTGACACGATAGCTCCCCCCCGCAGCCCTCCCCGAGAACACGTGCAGGGTGGGCACTGTGAGGGGCTGCCCCAGCTGCCCCAGGTGCCACCCCACCCCTAACTTTGGCCTTGAGCAGGAAGAAATGCAAATGAGCCCCCACTGTGAGCACTGAGGCCTGAACTGTGGGGCCTGACAGCTGCCGGATACAGTTGGAGAGCCAAGGTCCCTGGTAGGTGCTCTCGGTCTCGGTAGGGGCTGCGGGGGGCTTTACTCAGGAGAGGGCGTGGCAGCAGGGCGCCTCCTTTTGCACTCAGCCCCAGCACCCTGGGGCCCCGCACTCACAGGGAAGTGGCTGGCCAGAAACTTCCAGTCTTGCTGCCCGAACTGCCGCACCAGCGCCCTTAGCTGCTCGTCCTGCGGGAGATGAAGCCTCAGCCCAGAGCTGCCCCGGCATCAGCCTCCCTTCAGTCGCCTGGGAGCCCAGGGTACAACTTCTGCTGCTCTAACCTATCCCGAAAGTGACCAGGCCCTCCCTGCGTGCCAGGAGCTTAGCCGGAGTGGACGGATAACGAGGGAGCACAGCACGCACAGGGCTGAGGGTTGGCAGGCCCAGGCGCCCTTATCTCAGCAGCCCAGGCAGAGCGCAGTGCCAAGACGGACAAGCTTCGTTTGTTCTCGCCCACAAGAGCCAAGTCTCTTGCTGTGATCAACAGAGGTGTGAGGGCCTCTAGACAGCACAGCGGGAGGGCGCTTTGCCTTGCACATGGCTGAGCCAGGTTCAATCCCCGGCATCCTACAGAGTCCCCTGAGCACTACACTACCAGGAGTAATTCCTGAGTGCAGAGCCAGGAGTAACCCCTGAGCATCACCAGTGTGACCCAAAAAGGAGAAAAAAACAAACAAAAAAAAAAAAAAACCACGGGCACTGCAGCGACTCTCAGCACTTTCATGACATTTTACAACTCATAGAAAGAAAAGATGGGGCTGGAGCAAAAGCACAGCGAGGAGGGTATTTGCCTTGCACGCAGCCGACCCCCAGTTCAATCCCCGCATCCCATATGGTCCCCAGAGCACTGCCGGGAGTTATTCCTGAGTATAGAGCCAGGAGTAGTAACCCCTAAGTATCACCAGGTGTGGCCAAAAAACAGAAAAAAAAAAAAAAAATAGAGAAAAGAAAAAGCCCTACAGATGCATGTAGGAAAGCAGAGAATGTGGGAGTTAACACCCCAGGGAACCAGACCGGGGCCTGCCACATTGCCAGAAGGACGCCCACCGCCCAGTGACCAGGCCCTCCTGGAAGGACACTTCCAGTGACCGGGCCCTCCTGTGTGCCAGGAGAGCCAAGCGCAATCCAGCACAACAAGCGTGGGAGAAGCACCGGAGGGTACACCCCTGGCCAGGACCCCATAACTACAGTGCTACGAGCACAGGATCCACGTGTGCACCCCCAGGCTGCAGAGGGGAGACAAGAACCTGCCCCGTGTCAGTACCCAACTTCCCTCCCTAAGATATGAAATCTACTCCTCAGGGGCCGGGTGATAGCACAGCGAGGAGGGCGTTTGCCTTGCTCACAGCCAACCCGGGTTCGATCCCCGGCATCCCATATGGTCCCCCAGCACTGCGAGGAGTGATTCCCGAGTGCAGAGCCAGGAGTAACCCCTGAGCATTGCCGGGTGTGACCCCAAAGGCAAAATAATAATAATAATAATAATAATAATAATAATAATAATACATAAGGGGGCTGGAGCGATAGCCCAGTGGGTAGGGCGTTTGCCTTGCATGCGGCCGGCCTGTGCTGCCCCGGGTTCGATCCCCGGCATTGCCGGGTGTGACCCAAAAAGCAGAAAAAAAAAAAAAAAAACTCCTCAAAGGAGACTTACACAGGGGCCAGAGACAGCGGGCCCTGCCCTGCACGCGCCAACCTGGGTTTGACCCCGGGGACCACATATGGTTTCCCCAGCCCTACCAGGAGTGATGCCTGAGCTCAGAGATAGGAGTAAGCCCTGAGAACTGTGCGTCACAGAAGCAGCTCAAGTGAAGGAAGGAAGTTCAATTAAGAGCCAGAGCGATAGTATGGCAGGTAGGTTCGATCCCCGGCATCCCATATGGTCCCCCGAGCACCACCAGGAGTAATTCCTGAGTGCAGAGCCAGGAGTCACCCCTGAACATCGCTAGGTGTGGCCCAAAAGCTGAAAGAAAAAAAAAAAAAAAAAGCTTGGGGGCCGGAGCGATAGCCCAGCAGGTAGGGCGTTTGCCTTGCACACGGCTGGCCCATGCCAGCCCGGGTTCGATCCCCCGGCATCCCATATGGTCTCTTGAGCACCGCCAGGAATGATTCCTGAGTGCAGAGCCAGGAGAAACCCCTGAGCATTGCTGGGTGTGACCCCAAAGGCAAAATAATAATAATAATAATAATAATAATAATACATAAATAAGGGGGCCGGAGCGATAGCCCAGCGGGTAGGGCATTTGCCTTGCATGCAGCCGGCCTGTGCTGCCCCGGGTTCGATCCCCGGCATCCCATATGGTCGCCTAAGCACCGCCAGGAGTAATTCCTGAGTGCAGAGCCAGGAGAAACCCCTGAGCATTGCCGGGTGTGACCCAAAAAAAAAAAAAGCAAAAAAAAATAATAATAATAATAAATAAATAAATGGGAAAAAAAAAGCTCAATTAAGGGCTGGGCGATGGCTCAGAAGCCCGGAGCACATATGCGGGATACCAGGGCTCAGTCCCCAGCACAAGGGACCCCAAAACATTCTCCAAGCAGAACACAACCACTTCCTTCAGGCCCACAACCACCAATCGCTGGCCCAGAGCTGAGAGGTGCAGCCCCCCGCCCCCACCACCACCTCACGGTCTTCTCGAGTCCCCAAGGGTCAGGCCACCCTCTGGCTTCTTCCGCTTTCTCACCACTTGCCCCAGTAGGCAGAGCCCGGGCTTTATTCTTCGGGTGCCACCCCGAGAGCCTCCTGCCACTCACCTCGTCGTGGGTCCATTTGACCTTGCACTTGCTGTCCCTCTGCTCGGGCACATCGGAGTCCGTGTCCTGGTAGTGCAGCTCATCCAACTCCTCACTGCGGGAAAGGAAGCGGAAGGGGTGAGCAGGCTCCAGTGCTGGCGGGGGGCACGCGGCTGCCCCGGAGAGGCGCCAGGACGGCGGGCTAACTCCGGCTCAGAACACCTGCACCCTCTTTTCACTGAAATTGGGCTATGGCTGATTCTGCTTGTTTTGCGCCACACCTGACAGTGCTCAGGATTTATTCGCCTGTCTCTGCACTCAGGGATCACTCCTGGCCGGGGCTCGGGACGCAATGCTGGGGATGGAACCTGGGTTGGCTGCGTGCAAGACAAGCGCCCCTCTCTGGCCCCAAGGGAGCGCTATGTTACTTTGCTCGATTCTTATTCATTTTCAGAACAATGTGGTTTCAAAAGCTGTGAGATGGGGGTTGGGCAGAGCAGTAGTACAAGAGGTAGGGTGCTTGCCTTGCCGACCAGGGTTCGATCCTGACATCCCATATGATTCCCCAAGCCCAGCCAAAAGTTAAGTCTGGAGCCCCACTGGGTGTGACCCAGAATAACAGGAGGAAAGAGAAATAGGCCAGGGGTTAAGGTGTTTTCCTTACACAAGGCCGGCCCCAATCAATTCCTAGTACCGAACATAAGGTGAACCCTGAGCACAGGGCCAGGAGTAAGCCCTGAACAGTCAGGTATGGCCCCCAACAACACATAGAAAGAGCTTTCACAAGGCACCGAAGGGCTGGAACAAAAGCACAGCAGGCAGGGCATTTGCCTTACATGCGGCCAACCCGGGTTCGATCCCTGGCATCCCATATGCCCCCCCACCCAGCACCACCAGAAGTAATTCCTAGCGAAGAGCCAGGAGTAACCCCTAAGAATCGCCAGGTGTGACCCAAAAAGCAAAAAAAAAAAAAAAAAAAAAGGGCACCGAGGGCTAAACACCAGATGGCAGCGGCCTAGTCCGAGCCCCAGAACATGTTCATGTTCATCTATGTAAAATCCTGGGCCCAATCCCTGGCATTGCAAAGAAAAAAAAATATACCAAAAAAATAGACTCAGGCCGGAGCTATTACCACAGGTAGGGCATTCGCCTTGCACTCACTTATACTTTCATTTTAATAACTTTTTTCTAACACTTCATGGATACTTTAAGGATTAAACCCAAAATACAGGACAGAGGCAAAGACTCAAAAGGCCTAAGTGCAGGCTTTACCTGCAGGAGGCCCAGGTCGGAGCCCCCAGAAGGGAATAAACCCCTGCCCAGCTAGGAAGAGACCCCTGAGCACCACTAGGTCCGACCAAAGAACAAAAACTAAGCCCAATGATACACGGAGGCATCAAGCACCGGTCGAAAGAGCCAGATTAGTCTAGGAAACAGCATTCGTATTCCTACAGTATTAGTTATGCAGGAAAACACTTCTCTCAGTAATTATATTCAGTTTTATATCCCCTCTCGGAATCCCTTGCTTACCCCCCCAAGTAAAACAGAAAGAAAAATCTAAGTAAAAGCAGCTTTGAATTCTGCATCTGAATTCTGAAAACAGGTAATTTCCAAGTCACTTCAAAATCCTCTTCTGTATTGGCTTAATGGTTTACCAGAGCGGGACCTCGCTCCCCACCCCCAAGGCCAGTGGGTGCTGGGGTAAGGTCAGGAAGCGCCTCTGTGACAGGGGCCATCAGGTGATGTCCACAGGTGCATTCCAAAAGTCAGGCTTGTTGCCATGGAAACACACACCCACTGCAAACAGGCCGGCAAAGGCCGCAGGCCTTGGGATCCACCTTCTCTCCTTCCCCTCTCTCCAGAAGGTTGCTACTCCAGGCATGTAGGAAACGTCCCAGAAGGGTGGTGCCCGGCTGGAGAGAGCTCAAAGGGCTGAACCAATGCAAAAGGCCCACCTGGACCCCAGGCAAGGAACAGTCCTCTGCGCTCGGCCAGGTACGGCCCAAAACCTCTGCTCCCACACACCATCAAAAATAAGAATGTAGGGGCCGGAGCGATAGCCCAGCAGGTAGGGCGTTTGCCTTGCCGGCCGAGGTTCAATCCCGGCATCCCATATGGTCCCCCCGAGCACCGCCAGGAGTAATTCCTGAGTGCAGAGCCAGGAGAAACCCCTGAGCATTGCTGGGTGTGACCCAAAAAAGCAAAAAAAGAGAATGTAGGTATTTCGCCCGAACAATGCAGCCAGGTCAGTCTCACCTCCACAGCGGAGACAGCCCACAGAAGGTCCCTAAAAGCCCTCGAAAGGTTTGCTCAGGGGCCAGAGCAATAATACAGCACACAGGGAGCTTGCCTTGCAAGGGGCGGGCCCAGGTTCGATCCCTGACATCCCATATGGTTCCCCAAGTCCTGTCAGGAGAAATCCCTGAGCTCAGAGCCAGGAGTAAGCCCCTGAGTACAACCAGATGCACAAACACAAAATTTTCTTAAAAGTGTGCTCAGGCGGAGAAGCTGGTGCTTCATCTCCATTACAAGCCCCCCAGCACGGCCAGGACGACCCCATGACCACCGGATAAGGCCTACCGGGGTCAGAGTGATAATGCAGCGGGCAGGGCGCTTGCCTTGCACAAGGCCAACCTGGGTTCGCTCCCTGGACCCTCACTTCCTTAGGGTCTCCTGAGCCCTCCAGGAGGGATTCTTGTGAGCAGAGCCAAGATTAAGCCCTGAGCACCCCTGGTGTCACCAAAAACAAAATATAGATGAAGCTCCAAACCCAAAGAAAACTGTTTTTGCATCACACCCAGCAATGCTCAGGGGTTACTCCTGGCTCTGCACTCAGGAATTACTCCTGGCGGTGCTCGGGAGACCATATGGGATGCCGGGATCCGACCTGGGTCCGGTCGCATGTGAGGCAAACGCCTTACCCGCTGGACTATGGCTCTGGCCCCCTAAAGAAAAACTAAAAAGCCCAACTGGCCCCAGGCCCTTTCCCACGGAAACCTTTCCAGCCTGCACTCCGGCTTTGGGAGCAGAGGGTGGACAGGTTCGGCCCGGGCTGTGTACTAATGCAGTCTCTGATACTCTAAAGAACGAGGACCACCTCTCAGAGGTGGGGGAGCCTCGAGAAAGGCAGCCCGCCCCCCCAGTTTCTCATTATGCCCATTCAACAGAGGGGGAAACCGGGGCTGCAGGGATCCTGCCATTGCCAAGTCCAGAGAGCCCGGCGCGTGCAAACCAGCACTTTCACACCCTGCTTCGCGGGCCCTGGGGAAAAGGTCAGGGCGGAGGGAGAGGCGGAGGAGGCTCACCCCAGGACTGACACTCCCCTCTCTGCCGGGCCCTGCTCCAGGGGCTGAGTCAGGTGAGCTGGAAGCAGCCGGTGCAGGGGGCGCCACCCCGTACCCGGGAGGGAAGTGTCTCTTCTCGCCCCTAAGCACAGGCCGGGCCTGACAGTGCCTGGCCACAAGGCAGGCTGGAGGGCTGCAGGAACCCGGGGGCACAGGGCACCCAGACTCCCCACCAGCCGTGCGCGGTCCTGGGTGCGGGCCCAGGGCTCCGGGCTCCACGCTGGCTCTCTGGGGTGGGAGGTGTCAGGGCGCCGGCGGCCACAGACCTGCTCCCCCGGGGCTGAGGTCCCCGCGGTTCCGATTCGGCTCAGCCGCCCCCAGGCTTCCCGCGTTTCAGGAAACTCCCCGGACCGGAACACGGTCCCAGGGGGACAAAGAGCGCCCCTCCCCAACACCTCCTCCAGCCGGGGTGGAGGGCTGGGAGGGGGCTGTCCGTCGGCAGAAACGACCCCCAAGAAGCCGGTATCTCAGCGACCCGCTTCCCTGGGACTTGGGGCGCCCCCCCCGCCAGGCCCTTCCAGCTGACCCCGCCGTCCCACCCCACCCCGCAATTAGGCGGGAGACCCGCCGACTCCGCAGTCTGGGTGCGGGTCCCAGGAGACCCGCCCGCCTCGGCCGAGAGGCCCAGCACACTCGGGGTGGGGGTGCAGGGAGGGGGCGCGGCGGGAGGGTCCCCCGGAGCCCCCGGCTTTGCGCGCGGCCCAGGACGCAGCATTTCCCGCGGGACCGGAGGGGCCCGGCGAGGCTGAGGCCTGGGGGAGGGAGCGGGTGGGGGGTCCGTGACCGAGCGCGGCCCTAGCCGCCGGGTTCTGCTCACCCGCGCGTCCGCCGAGACATCCCCCGGCCCGGGCCGCGCCGCGCTCCGCCCGCCCCCGGCTGAGCCCGGAGCGGGAGCCGGGCCAGGGCCAGCGCGTGGGCTGCTTCGGCGGCTCCGGACCCCTGAGCCGCTCCCGGGGACGTCTGCGTGGTCGTAGGGGCCGCCGCCGCCGTTCAGGCACCGCGGCCGCCGCCGGCGCGCACAGAAGCACTTTCCTATCTCCCGCCAAGCGCGTCGGCGCCGCCCGGACCTGGCGCGCAGACGGGAGGGCGGGCACGGGGCGGGGCCTGCGGCCGGAGGGGCGGGGTCTGAGGCTAGGCGGGGCGGAGCCCGGGGCGTGACGAATCTGTGAAGGGGCGGGGCCTATGGCAATGTGGGGCTGGGCCTGCTGCGAGGCAGATCGTGAGGCCCGGCAAGTCCTGCAGCTGGGCGGGGCCTGTAGCCGGACGGGGCGGGGCCTGCGGCGAAGTACGCCCTCTGTCGGAGCTGGCTGTCCTGGAGCGCGTTGCAGCTCCACAGCCACAGGACGCGCTTTTGCGGTGTCTTGGAAGGTGCGACGCTGCCACCCTCGTCCTGGGACTAAAGGCTCAGTCCAGGCGTCCATCCAGGGCGGCCAGGAATTACCCCTATAGGAGCCGGAGCGATAGCCCAGCGGGTAGGGCGTTTGCCTTGCACGCGGCCGGCCGGCCCAGGTTCGATCCCCGGCATCCCATATGGTCCCCCGAGCACCGCCAGGAGTGATTCCTGAGTGCAGAGCCAGGAGAAACCCCCTGAGCATCGCCGGTGTGACCCAAAAAAGCAAAAAAAAAAAAAGAATTGCCCCTATAATAAAGACTAAGGACTGGAGCTCTGAAACAGGACGGTGGGGCTGTCTGGTGTGCTAACACCAAAGCGTGAATTCCACCACCACGTGGACCGGAGGGACAGCACAGCGGGGAGGGCGTTTGCCTTGCAAGCAGCCTATCGATCTCCAGCACCGCCAGGAGTAATTCCTGAACGAAGAGCCAGGAGTAACCCCTGAGCATTGCTGGGTGTGACCCAAAAAACAAACAAAAATAAAAAGTTAATTCCACCACCACCATCACAACCACCACCATCCCGCCCCCGCCCCTACACAACCCTTCCTCAATACCTGGCCCCGAGCTGCACTTTCCTGCTGGATGCCTCCTTTCTCGCCAGCCTCAAGTGAAACGACTTCCTTTCCTGTGAGTGCTAAGAAGTGACGTCCTGAAATGCACACACTTAACCTTGCCTCAGCGTTTAAAACCTTCTCATCCTCAGAGTACTCGTTATAATCTGGTTTTGCAGCAACCAGAGCACCACCCAGCGCGCCTGGGCTCCGGGAACTCTCCCTGCTCCTCCTGCCTAATTCCTGTTTATCCTCGTGACTCCTTATCAGTTTGTGAGTTTCTCCCTTTGAACTGTGGGCTTGCAAACGCCCTAAAGGCCCCTCAGTTCCACCCCATAGTCCCCAGGACCCAGAATTCAAGTGCTGTGTTGAAGTCAGTTTGCCAGTTGAGGTTAAATAAGGATATCCCATTTTATTGATTTCATTTGATGGCCAGACCTTCAGGGCTGCTCCTGGCCTGGTCTCAGGGGACACTCATGGCAATGCCCAGGGGACCATACGGGTGCAGGGACTGACCCTCCATGCAAAGCGCATGTGTAACAATCTCCAGTCTGGACCGGACTTTCCATCTTAATTTGCCATTTACCTACCAAGGAAGGGATCCAGGGGTTTCTTTGGTTTTGGTTTTGGCGAGGAAGCAAACCTGACAAGGTTCAAGGGTTACTTGTGGCTCTGCACTCAAGAATCTCTCCTGGTCTCAGGGACCATCTGGGATGCCAGTGATCGAACCCCAATCAGCTGCAAACAAGGCAAGCGCCTTCCACTGTACTATCCCTCCGGCCCCCAAGATCCAGGGGCTGAATCCCCAGCATTGCAGGTCCCATAGCACCCGAGAATGATCTCTGAGCACCACCACACTGACACCAGAGTGGCACCCTCCCCCCCAAATAATATAAACCGACAAGCGGCTGGGGAAGCTGGAACTCAGCTCACCCAGGGCCCAGCTGACTATGGGGCCCCCGGGAGGGCAGATGGGTTTTGGGAGTGGGCCCATCACCTCTGGGGAGTCCGGGAAGCAGCCGGATGGGACTCGCCCACCACAACTAGCCGCCACCTTCGCTGTCTGGACGCTGGGAAACTGCCTCACGACCAGATTAACAGAGCAAAACCAGTTCGAGCCCAGCTCCATTAAAATAGTGGAAACAGTAATGTCCTTTAATGCACTGCATTTCACGATGTGCAGGAAAGTTTGGCGGGAGGGAGAAATAAAGAGGAGAGAAAAGACATACAGAACCCGCCAAGTAGTTGAGGTGTGGGAGGGGGAGGGAGGTGGGGGACATTGGTGATGGTGGAGGGATGGGTGTTGGAACACTGTAGAACCAAAACTCTATGCGGGCATCTTTCAATTGTATGTCTAAAATGGTGTAATAAAATTTGGGGGGGAAAATTTAAATAAATAAATAAATAAATAAATAAATAAACTATTAAAAAAAAACCCAAATATGGGCTGGAGCTATCGATAGCCCAGCGGGTAGGGCGTTTGCCTTGCACGCCGGGCCTGTGCCGGCCCAGGTTCGATCCCCGGCGTCCCATATGGTCCCCCTGAGCACCGCCAGGAGTAATTCCTGAGTGCAGAGCCAGGAGTAACCCCTGAGCATTGCCAGGTGTGACCCAAAAAGAAAAAAAAAACCAAATAATATAAACCAATATAGACCAGTGGGGTGAAGGCATTGCCATGTACATGCCTGACACAGGTTCTGTGAGCACCACACCACTGTGGCCTGGAAACAAAAACAATAAATAAATTGTTCCTACCAAGTACCTACCCCAAGGGGCGTGCCACAGCGGAGCCCCTGGGAGAAGTGCCTGGAGGAACGTAAATAAAAAGTGCAGCCGGCCTGGGGAGCTCAGGCTCTCAGACCTGCCTCAGTCCCACTTCAGAATCAGGAGCAGCCTGGCTGCGGCTGCAGATAATCACCGTTGCAGAGAGAGCGGGCGTCTTCATTGGCTTTTGGGGCCTCACTTGGGGTGATGGTGGGCACTGGGGAAGAGGGAGGCCACTCCCTGCATGTTCCTCGGGGCACCATGTGGTGCAGGGCTCAAGCTGGGGCTCCCTAAGCAAGACACAACCCCCACCCCATCGGCAGGGCTGGCGTCCTTTTTTTTATGTTTGCCTTTTGGGGTCATACCTGGTGATTCTCAGGGATTACTCCTGGTGGTGCTTCGGGGGACCATATGGGATGCCGGGATCGAACCCTGGTCAGCTGCAGCAAGGAAACGCCCTCCCGCTGCACTTCACTCAAGCCCCAATAGCTGGCATCTATGGCTTTTTTTTTTCTTTTTTGGGTCACACTGGCAATGCTCAAGGGTTACTCCTGGCTCTGCACTCAGAGTTATTCCTGGTGATGCTCGGGGAAGATATGGGATGCTGGGGATCGAACCCAGGTTGAAGGCAAATGCCCTCCCCACTGTGGTATCACTCTGGCCCCAGTAACTGACAGCAGGTAGGGTGTTTGCCTTGCACGCGGCCAACCCAGGGTTTGATCCCCGGCATCCCAACGGTGCCCGGAGTACTGCCAGAAGTAATTCCTGAGCGAAGAGTCACCAGGACTAACCCCTGAGCATTGGCGGATGTGAACCCCCAAAAAAAAAAGCAAAGAAAAAGAACAATAGCTGACATCTTAAGCATTGACATCTTTTTTCACTTTCTCCAACCACTGACATTTTTAAGTGCCAAAAGCTTCCACACTGAGTAATTTGGGGCCTCCCTGACCCTCTTCCCTAATAAAGTCATTCATGTGGACTCCCCCTCCTCTCTGCTAGAGCCTCAGATTTCAGAAAACAATCTATGTGGCCATGCTCCCAGGTGAGTTCCCAGCTCCGCTGCTCACCAACTTAGGCAAATGACTTAACTCCTCTAGGCCCTAGTTCTTTTCTGTAAATCAGAAGTACCCAAAACTTAGCATGCTTTTTGTTTTGTTCTGTTTTGTTTGGGGCCCACACCCAATGATGCTCAGGGGATACTCCTGGCTCTGCACTCAGCAATGACTTGGGGCAGTGCTAGAGGGACCATACGGGATGTCAGAGGTCGAACCCGGTCAACCCGCATACAAACAAGCACCCTACCCACTGTGCGCAATGCTTCAGCCCAAAAACTTAGAAAGCTTGTTCACTACATACCAGCCTCTGTTCAGCATGCTCCAAAAAAGCTGAACTCTTTTTTTCTCATTTATTAAGCCAGACCCAGCTGTGCTCAGTACCTGGCAGTGCTTAGGGGCTCGTCTGGGCTGCTGGAGAGTGAACCGGGCCAACTCCATGCAAGGCAAGCACCTTACCCATGCACGATCTCTCCACCCCTAAATCTGAACTTTCAATCTCAATAGCCTTATGGAGCTGTGCTGGTATTAGCCTCCACTGTTCATGGGGACACTGAGACGCAGGTCACACAAGATTCCCACCTGGTCTGGGTAGAATCCTAGTCATTTCGGCTGAGGGGCAAGACAGGACAGACAACAGAGAGGACAGGCCCCAAGGTCCCTGCAGTTTCATCCCACTCCCAAAAGGATTATAACTTTTGTTTTGTTTTGCTATAGTCTGGTGCTCTGGGACCACTGAGTGTTGCCAGTTCTGTGCTCAGAGGTCGCTCCCGGCTGACCTCGGAGACCACTCGCTACACGTGTGCTGGGGAATTCCGTGGGACCCCCTGCATGCAGAGCATATGCTCAGCCTCTTATGCATCTCTCTGACCCTGCCCTTTGGGGGGCTTGAAGCCACACCAGTTGTGGTCAGGGCTTATGCCTGGCTCTATACTCAGGGAACCCTCCTGGAGGTACAGGGGATAATAGGCTGTAATGGGGACCCAGCCAGCATAGGCTGCGAGCAAGGCAGGAACCTTCTCCCTGGACTCTCTCTGGCACCTAATTTATTTGCACCACGTGGTCCTGGCATTACCAGGAGCAACCCTCTGAACACAGCTGGAGGCTGGAGTGGCCCCACACCATCAGGCCTGGCCCCCAAACAAACAATGCACTTAAAATTGCTATTTAACAGTTACTGCCTTGGGGCGGAGCGATAGCCCAGAGGGTAGGGCATCTGCCTTGCAAGCGGCCCGGCTTCTGCCGGCCGGGTTCAATCCCGGCATCCCATATGGTCCCCTGAGCACCGCCAGGAGTAATTCCTGAGTGCAGAGCCAGGGAGTAACCCCTGAGCGGTCGCCGGGTGTGACCCAAAAAGCAAAAAAAAATATATAATAATAAAAACAGTTACTGCCTTATAGCGTTGTCATGGGATTAAATTAAATGTATGATAAAATCTGACAACAGGGGCGGAGGCGATAGCCCAGCGGGTAAGGCGTTTGCCTTGCACGCGGCCGGCCTGTGCCGGCCAGGGTTCGATCCCCCGGCATCCCATATGGTCCCCGAGCACCGCCAGGAGTAATTCCTGAGTGCAGAGCCAGGGGTAACCCCTTGAGCATCGCCGGGTGTGACCCAAAAAAGCAAAAAAAAAAAAAAAAATCTGACAACAACCTGAAGTCGATAAGTGTTATTATTTCAATTATAGTAAGAACTGTTTTTGTCTGGGTTTTTTTTTGTTTTTGGTGGGGGGGTTCCACACCCTGTGATGCTCATAAATTACTCCTTGCTCTGCACTAAAGGAATTTCTCCTGGCAGTGCTTAGGAGACCATATAGGATGCCCTGATCGAACCCGGTCAGCCACGTGCAAAGGCAAATGCCCTACTGTCGGGCGCTCCGCCGGGTCCCCGACAGTGCCGGGAAGCGAAGTTCCCTTCTACCTCCGAAGCCGGCGAGGAATGGATGAACACTCAGAAATCCGATGAGGTTTTAAAAAGCTTTACTTATCACAGGTTCAGGCATACAAATCAGCAAAAGGGAAAACCCGATGCTTAGGATTCCAGGCTAGAACCCCCAGCCACGTGTAGGCCAAGATGGCGACCACCACGTGTGAAACTTCCAAGGGGAATAAACGCTCACAAGGCGAAATCCCACCGGGAAGAAGCCTGGGAGAGCGGGAACCGGCTAGTTTATACCCCCCCAACTCAGACCTTCCTCCCATTGTTATGGGGAAGCAGGGAGGGTCCAATGCCCTCTGGTAGTCCCTCCCTGCATCTCACCTAGGGCCTTTACTGTGCTAATGTTTTGAGCCAGAATGCCTTTGAAATGTAGAGAAGGGGGGTTTCTGAGATGGCAGGTCACTGTACCAAAGATCAACACCAATGCCAGTTAAATATTTCTCCAAGCCTTCACAAGTCTCCTCTACTTCATTGTAGTTTTATATTTTATCAGGGAGCCATGCTTGTTTGTTTGGAAGCAAACAGCATTTCTCTCTGGTCTAATTACTTAGGTGTCCTTACGTGGCCAGGCTAATATGCTGGTAAGATCTAGCTAGTCCCACGATGATTGTGATAGCATGGAAGAATATTTATACCAGCTAGTACAGCATACATGGTCGGATAAACTGCCACATTTAGACTACCCCCTTATCTGCGGAGTGATTTTCGGGAGGCAATCCAGAGCAGATGCAGCGGCCCTTAGGAGTCCTGCAACACACCCTACCAGCTGTGCTATCGCTCAGGCCCCTTGTTTTTTTTTTTTTTTTTTTTGGAAGAGTTTTTTTTTTTGTTTTGTTTTTTAGCCACACCCAGGGTTTACTCCTGGCTCAAGAATCACTTGTTCAAGGATCTCTCAGGGCAGCTGAGGGACCTTACTTGGTGCTGGGGATCAAACCCTGGCGCGTGCAAAGCAAGCGCCCTCCCCGCGGTACTTCTCACCTGCCCTCACACCTGCCCCCGCGAGGTCCAGGCAGTGGCTTTACGCACACGGGCTTTACACCGTGCAGCTGGGTCCCTTGAC
>JAJIBD010013435.1:0-21101 GCA_021461705.1 Cryptotis parvus | reverse complement strand
CAAAGAAGAAAAATTTAAAAATAGGGACTAAGGATGAAGGTCAGCAGTAGAGCAACTGCTTTGCATGTGTGTGAGGTTCTGGGTTCGATCTCCAGCACCCTAGTAAAGCGTACACACACACACACACACACACACACACACACACACACACACACACACACTTCTGCTGATGAATCTAATTTTTATTTTCTGGGCCACACCCAGCAGTGCTCCGGGTTGACTCTGCACCCAGAGCTCTGGGAACCATCTAGGATTCTGCTCCCAGCCCATGTGGGCTTTATTCCAAAAATCTCCCATCGCTTCTCAGCCTTTCGGCTAAGATCAAGTGGAGTATCTGTTCTTATCAGTTTAATATCTGATATGTCCTCTATTGGAGGACAACATATTAAATGGATTTTGGGGACTAGGAAATGGAATAGGTGCTTGCTCGTCTATTCCACGCATGCGACCTGGTATTGCAGTACCTCCAGGAACGGTGCATCCCCTCAGGGGAATAAAAAAACAAACAAACAAAACCAAGCTCCCAACTGGAGCTGTATTATCTCTCTGGCCCTCCCTCTACATTTTAGTTGAGTTATTTAAAATCTGAACTTCTTGTGGGAAACCGCCAGGAGTTCAATTAAAGATAACTCAGAAT
The DNA here is from genome assembly GCA_021461705.1 of Cryptotis parvus. Taxonomy (NCBI): domain Eukaryota; kingdom Metazoa; phylum Chordata; class Mammalia; order Eulipotyphla; family Soricidae; genus Cryptotis; species Cryptotis parvus. The sequence goes on along the minus strand of JAJIBD010013435.1, from coordinate 20,464 downwards.
TCCACCACTGACTTGCAAATGTCTGGATGTTTGAGAAACCGGGAAACAATTGCTCAATCACCAACCCCCTGACTTCCCAGCCTTAAAGAGCCCAGAAAACACCCTCAAAACACATGGGCAGTTAAAGTACAATAGTTCAGAAACTGGGCCGGGCTGGGCCCAGGCAGGGGCTCCCCCAGTTTTGATCTGCCTTCATCCAGCTCCTGCTGTGATCAAGAGAAGGGCTTCACACAAAGAACAGGAAAAGACCTTTGAATAAAAACAAACACTCTCTCAGGTCTTGCTGTCAAGGTTTCACCTCAGAATGTTTGCCAGAAGAAAGGAAGGGTAAGGGAGAGCGTTCCCAGCCATAACTCCTGATGGAACAAATATCAGACTCAGTTGTGCTTTGAGAAAACCGTTGACTTTGGATCATATCACCCAGGCTCCCTGTTCGAAGGGAGAAGGCAAGTCAAAGGTGGTTTCATTGGGTGGGGCCCGCCCCTGGACCACTGGATTGAGTCCACTTGGAAGACCAACAAAGGTATCTGTGAACCTGACAGGAGAAATCTCTTAACACTGGATTTAATTTTTTTTTTTTTTTTTTGAGGGGCAAGGGAGTTGGTTGGGCCATAACGACAGTGCTCAAGGCCTTACTGCAGGCTCTGTGCTCAGGGTTGGCCCCTCGCGAGAGCTGGGGGATCCAACATGGCGCTGCGGGAAGGAAGTGCAGGGAGCAGTGCACAGAGCAAACATTGACTATCTCTTCGGCCCTGAATTTTATTCTGATTTTCTTTTATGGGCCTTTTTGGTCACACCGGTGATACGCAGGGGTCACTCCTGGTTCTGCAGTCGGGAATTACTCCTGACAGTGCTCAGGGGACTATATGGGATGTCGGGGATTGAAACTGGGTCGGCTGCATGCAAGGCAAATACCTACCACCAGCTGTACTATCACTCCGGCCCTTGAATTTTATTCTTAAGACATTTCATTTGGCTCCAGGCGACTAGGATAAAATTGGGGGATTTTTGGGTCATACCTGGCGCTACTCAGGGGTTCCTCCTGGATCTGTTCTCAAGAATTATTACTCCTGGCAGTGCTCGGGGGCCATATAGGATGCTGGAACCTGATGGAATCTGGATTGGCTGCGTGCAAGGCAAAGCTTCAACCTGCTGTACTATGGCTCCAGCCCCAACATTTGTGTTTCTATAAGACACTTCTTTTATGGATAAAGAAGCCAGGCTGAGAAAGATGAGTGACCTTGGCCTAACTGTGAGGTGTTAGGGTGTCTGAACTCCACTCTGCAGAACCTCTGGGCCCATCTATGCAATGCCCATCTTTCTGGGGTAGCTGCCTCGGCCTGCTTTGAGTGTCTGATTGAGAACTCGGGTCTAAGGTGCTCCTGCAGCAGGGCTGGACACGGTGTGCCTGAAGTGATGGTTGGTATGTGTCGGTACACCTCAGCTGGTGTGCCTGAGATGACGGTTGGTATGTGACGGTACACCCTCAGCTGGTGTGCCCGAGATGTCAGTTGGTATGTGACGGCACACCTCGGCTGGTGTGCCCGAGATGACGGTTGGTATGTGTCGGTACACCTCAGCTGGTGTGCCCGAGATGACGGTTGGTATATGTTGGTACACCTCAGCTGGTGTGCCCGAGATGACGGTTGGTATGTGTTGGCACACCTCCGGCTGGTGTGCCCAAGATGACGGTTGGTATGTGTCGGTACACCTCCCGGCTGGTGTGGCCGAGATGACGGTTGGTATGTGTCGGTACACCTCGGCTGGTGTGCCCGAGATGACGGTTGGTATGTGTTGGTACACCTCAGCTGGGTGTGCCCGAGATGACGGTTGGTATGTGTCGGTACACCTCGGCTGGTGTGGCCGAGATGACGGGTTGGTATGTGTCAGTACACCTCAGCTGGTGTGCCCGAGATGTCAGTTGGTATGTGTCAGTACACCTTGGCTGGTGTGCCCGAGATGACGGTTGGTATGTGTCAGTACACCTCAGCTGGTGTGCCCGAGATGACGGTTGGTATGTGTTGGTACACCTCAGCTGGTGTGCCCGAGATGTCGGTTGGTATGTGTCAGTACACCTCGGCTGGTGTGCCCGAGATGACGGTTGGTATGTGTCGGTACACCTCAGCTGGTGTGCCCGAGATGATGGTTGGTATGTGTCGGTATACCCGGCTGGCCCTTCTAGCCTTTGCGTTTCCTGAGTCTGCTGACCTGGCAAAGTGATTCTTTTGGTGTGTCACCGACAAATTATAAAGGAAAAAGTGAAGACAACAGTTGGTGACTTTCAACTGCTTCTGAAGGGAGCCGTGAGAACACTGAAGGGCTGTGAGAAAATGAGGCACTTCCTTCCAGCTGGCCTGGATTCACTCACTGGACACACCCACTGTTTCTCTTCCCTCGCTTTTCCTTCCTTTCTATTCTCTCTGTATTTCGTAAACAATGAATCGGAACAATACAGCTGCCTCTGGGCCCAGGACCGGAAGTGGCTCTGTGTGGGGCTCTGAACCTTTTGAGGGATTCTCCCAGGAAGTTCAGCCCAGATTTCCAAGGTGGCAGCTCCATGCTGCTCATCAAAGCTTTCTTTGTTTGAGGTAGGGATTTGTTTTTTGGGGGTGGGGGTGGAAGGAGGCCTCCCAGAGGTCAGAGGTCTCCACTTCTCTTTTTGGGCCATACATAGCAATGCTCAGGGGGTTACTCGTGGCTCTGCACTCCAGAATTACTTCTATTCACCCGTACATGGACGGACACGGAGAGTATCATGCAAGTGATATGATTCAGAATAAAGGGACAGACACAGAATGATTGCACTTATTTGTGGGATATTAAAAAATCATATTATGAGACTAATGTCCAAGGACAGTAGAAACAAAGACCAGGACGACTGTCCATGTCGAAGCCCGACTCAAGCAAAGGAGAAGCTCTTGGCATAGGGAAGGGGCAGTTGGATCACTCTGGGTCAGAACTGCGTGCTGAAAGCAGGTAGAACATACATGATGACCTCTCAGTATCTGTATTGCAAACCACAATGCCCAGACGGACAGAGAAGAGAAAGATGGAAAGTGTTTGGCATAGACAGTCTGGAGGTTGGAAGAGGGAAAAAGGAGACACTGGCGGTGGGAAATGGGCTCTGGTGGAGGGATGGGTGCTGGAACACTGAATGACTGAAATCCAATCATGAACAGCTTTGTAATAGTGCATCTCACAGTGATTCAATTAAAAAAAGAAGAATTACTTCTGGCAGTACATGGGGGACCGTCAGCAATGATGGGGCTCAAAACTGGGTTGGCCATGAACAAGGCAAGTGTACCCACTGTACTATCGCTCTTCCCTTTGAGATAATTTCTACTTTCCACTCAAAAGCAGCAGTGCTCGGAGCTAAGAGCCTTCCCTGTTTTGAATTTTGTGTCCACTCCCCCCCACCTCCCGAGTTCTGGGGTGATGCTTTGGGCACCACCACAGTTGGGAGTGCAGAGATTGTCCTCAGCCTGAGCTGAGTAAGTTCCCTGGCACAGTCTGGGGCTGTAGCAAGAGGCAGGGGGCAGCTGGTCCCAAAGAGTCTTAGACCCACACACACTGGGAATCGAAACAAGGTCAGCTGTATGCATGGTCAAGCCTAGTTCAATCCCGATTATCACACAGGGTCCCTCCAGCTCCACCAGGGATGACCCAAAAATCGAATGGGGGAAAATGTGATGATTACGCAGTGGAATACGATAGCCGTATTTCTTGGTGCTTGCTGAGGGACAGATGTGAAATTATCCAGAAGGTGGGAAGGAAATGATGCGGTATGATGGTCCTCCACAACACACACACACACACACACACACACACACACACACACACGCACATTCTTATTTACTTCATTCCTAAAAGCCTCTCCTTCCACAAACCTCAAGATTGTCCACAATCCCTTTCTTTTGGTGGCTTTGTACCTTTCTCCAGGGACTCTGCTTTCCAGAAGGGTCACCTAGATACTGCCCTTAGTTTTCCCTTTTCTTTTAGGGTCATACCTAGCGATGCTCAGGGGGTTATTCCTACCTCTGCACTCAGGAATCACTTGCGATGGTGCTCGGGGGCCTATGGGATGCCGGGAATTGAACCCAGGTTTCCCAATGCAAGGCAAACTCCCTCCTGCTGGACTATCATTCTGGCCCCAGTACTTTTTTTTTTTTTTTGGCTTTTTTGGGTCACACCCGTGATGATCAGGGGTTACTCCTGGCTCTGCACCCAGGAATTACTCCTGGTGGTGCTCGGGGACCATATGGGATGCCGGGATCGAACCTGGGTTGGACGCATGCAAAGGCAAATGCCCTCCCTCTTTCGGATCGCTCCGGTCCTCTCTGAAGACACAGCGGAGGCAGCCATGGGTCGGCCACACCCCAGAAGCAGCCGGGCCCTGACCCCGGGCCTGCCAACCTCTGAGGAAGCATGAAAGCTTGGTGGTGTCTAAGGCAGCCTGTTGGGTGGCCGGAGGGAAGGAAACTGGGAGCGAATGAGGCCCCCAAAGACCTGCTCGGAGCGAGGGACGACGGTGACATCAGTGTCCTCAGAGCCAGAGAAGAGGGGGTGGCGGGGAGGGGGATGACAGAGCCGTGTACCCAGTTCCGATTGGTCAGTCTTCTGTTGGAAACATTTCACCGTGATTAAAAATCAAACCACAACAAGGGGGGGCGCTATAGAATCAACAGACAAGGATACTAAGCCCCCATTCACAATGCTTCAGGGGGTGTGCAAAGGTTCCAGGGGCTAACGTGATAACCTCTCACTATCTGTAGTGCACACCGTAATGTCCAAAGGGAGACAGTGAGAGAGAGAGAGGCGAGAGAGCGAGAGCGAAGCAAAGTGCCTGCCATAGAGCAAACTTGGGGGGCGGGGGGGCAGCCGGAGGGAATAGTGGGGACACTGGTGGTGGGAAATCTGCACCAGTGGAGGGACAGGTGTTGGGGCACTGTATGTGAAACCCTATCAAGTGTTATCTCACAGTCATTCAATAAAAACAAACAAAAACAAGCCAACAGGACAACAACAAATGCGGCAGGGCCCGAATTCAGCGCCTCAGTCCCCTCCTCCCGCACCAGCGCTGTCGCTGTATCAGTGCCAGCATCGAGGTGTGGGCCCCAGTGAGCAGAATATCGAAGGTGGTGACCCCTGGGTCCCCTGAATACCATTCTGGGGGGGAAGGGGGCTGGAGAGTTTCAGGGTCACAACGGTTGTGTTCAGGGCTCTTACTGCTGGCAGTGTTTAGGGGGCCAGGGTCAGCTACCTGTAAGCCAAGCTCTCACCCCACAGCACCACGAAGAGTCTCTTCGGCCTTCCCCCACCCTCCCCAAGCTTCCTGCACAAACCCAGAAAGTCAGCTGCCGAACCTCCTCACCAAGGCCTGACCGCACACAGCCGGATGTGGAGGGACGTGGGTGGGCGAGTCAGTCTCCCAGGGCACAGGCCGGGCAAGAGCCACCAGGCCGGGAGCTCCTTCACCATTTCCTTATCTGCAGACCCTGCCCAGCGCTCGTGCCCTGGACATGGGCACCATCTTACCTCAACGTCGTACAGGGAAACGGAAACGACCTTCCTTTATTGGCAGCCCCTCGCACGGCCCACGCCAGGTCCACGGAGCCCTTTCCCCCATGGACCAGTGGTGGCAGGGCACCGCGTCAAAGGCGCCCGCCCGCTTGGCCAGTTCAGCACACCAGGTCAATCTCCGCACGGGTGTCGGTTCTGGGAAGGAACAACGGCACTGGGTTGGCATCTGTCTTCATTTAACTGTGTGTTTTTTCATTTTTTGTTTTTAAAAAGAAACACAAACCGTTTATAGACAGAACTTTGCACCCCAACACAGAATAGATTTAAAACATCAAATGCGGTTACCGCGGATGTCAATAAATCAGGACTTAAAGAAGGGAGGGTGCAGGGGAAACAACCATGCAGAATTCTAAGTCCAGAAGGGTTTTATCGAGGAAATTCCCTAACACAGCCCTTTGATCCACAGTGTCTTTCTGACAGCAACGCTGTGGGAATTCAAAATAAGTAAAAGGCAAGAAACTGGTAATGCGAGGCTGGGAGGGATCGTGACAGCGGGGAGGGCATTTGCCTTGCATGCGGCTGACCCGGTTCGATCCCTGGAATCCCATATGGTCCCTGAGCACCGCCAGGAGTATTTCCCTGAGTGCAGAGCCGGGAGTAACCCCTGAGCATTGCTCGGTGTGAAACCCAAACCCCCCCCCACCCTCCCCGTCCAAGAAACTGGCACCTCATTCTAAGGACTGCGTTTCCCTCATAACACATCAGAAATGGATGCAAACCCACAGAAAGAACAGCCCATCCCGCTGCTTTGCTTTAAGGTGAAGCATGCGAGACCCAACATCTCCAGAGCAGCCACAGAGCGTGGGCTGCATCAAGGCCAACACTGAACTTACTTGAAGACATTCAGAGCCACGACAACAGGAACCCCAAGAGCTGAGCAATCTGGATTTGCTTCTGGAGGTTACAGCAGCCCGCGGCCACCAGGGGAATGTTCTGGAAGAAAATGGGGGGCGTTGCCTATTGTCTTCCGCCACACCTGCTAACCTCAACTGCTGGGGCCCTGGTGGGTCTCGCTTTCTAGTACTGCTCTCTTGGTTGTCTTAGAAGCTGTTTTTGTTTGTGCTTGTTTTTGTTTTTATTATTTCTTTGGGGGAGTCACACCTGGCGATGCTCAGGGGCTACTCCTGGTGGTGTTTGCAGACCCTATGGGATGCCGGGGATCAAATCTGGGTTGGCCTCATGCAAGGAAAATGCCCTCCCTGCTGTGCTAGCACTCCAGCCCTGTTTGTGATTGTTTGGGGGCACACCCAGTGGTGCTGGGGGACCTCAGTGCTAAGGTGTGACCTCAGGCATTGGCAGGCAAAGCCGATGACCCTGCCCATGGAGCTCTCTGGCCCCACTCTTTGCTCTCAGTAAAAGATCACTAAGGATCATTTTCCAACGTAATTGAAAAACCATTGTGCGTATGTCCACATTCAGGGCTAAAGACAAGTGGCCAGGCCACCCCTGTCGGGTCCTCTGAAGGGGGACGAAAACATGAAGCCCCAGGAGGGCCAGAAAGGGTCCTGCCTCTCTGCTCAGTTCCCTGGTGCCACCTGTAGGAGGGCAGACGCGCTGCAGCCAGAGATGCCAACCAGGGAAAAACTAACCATTTCATCATGAAGCCAGCCTCTCGAATCTTCAAGGTCAGGTTTTCTGCCCCCCACTTTCAAAAATGAAACACAGACAGAAGCTTCCTTTCTTTCCTGTGCTAAACTGTGAGCCCCTGCTCTGATGGTGCGGACGGGAGGGGGAACAGCAGATAAAGCCTACGTCATTTCTGAAAAGAGCTAAAAACACAGAATATCTTAGGGCCAGAGCGAGCTAGCACAGCGGGAGGGGCTTGCCTTGCACGTGGCCGACCCAGGTTTCATCCCTGGCATCCCATATGGTCTCCCTGCACACCGCCAGGAGTAATTCCTGAGTGCAGAGTCAGGAGAAGCCCCTGAGCATCACCAGGTGTGACCCAAAAAGAAGCAAAAAAAAAAAAAAACAAACAAAACCCAAAACAAACAAATAAAAACCCAAACCTGAATTTCCCCAGCTCTTTACCGAGATGAGAAAAGCAGGTTCCCCACCCCCCCCAGAAACCACTGGTCAAGGATTGATTCACTGATTTCCTTATTCTTTTTCTGTCCACAGGTGCTCAGGGTTCACTCCTGGCTCTGTGGGGGACCACGTGGGGTGCTGGGGGATTGAAACCGGTCGGTCACATGCAAGGCTAGGCCTGGGAGGTCGTAGTATCTCTCTGGCCTCCAAGCTCTCATTTTCAGCTGAAGGCAAGGGTTAGCTGGGTCCCAACAATTCTTTCAAACGGCCTTACCTCTTCTGTGTATTCTTTCTTAAGAGGAACACCGGCAGCGACCTGAAAAAAGAAGTGAGAAATATCCCATTAAGATGTGGGAACTCCGCCTCCCCAGGCTCAGCTGACCATGGGGCTCCCAGGAGGACAGATGGGTTTAGGGAGTGGGGCCCATCACCTCTGGGGGTCCTGGAAGCAGCCAGATGAGACTCGCCCATCACACTAGCCACCACCTTCGCTGTCCAGATGCTGACCATGAGGCCCCTAAGTTGTGCAGCCGGACGGACCATCAAACTAGTGGAAACAGTTATGTCCTTTAATGTACTGCATTCTACGATGTGTAGGAAAGTTTGTCGGGAGGGAGAGATAAAGAGGAGAGAAATGACATACAGAACCCGCCAAGTAGTTGAGGTGTGGGAGGGGGAGGGAGGTGGGGGACATTGGTGATGGGAGATGGGTTCGGGTGGAGGGTTGGGTGTTGGAACACTGTGGAACCAAAACTCTACATGAGCATCTTGCAATTGTATGTCTAAAAGATGTTTCCTTGAATTGATGAAGGCCTGGAAGCAAAACAAACTGCCTGGGGTGATCCCGGTACAGAGCCAGGAGTCACCCCTGAGCACTGCTGGCTGTGACCCCAGTATTTGATCCCTGGCACTACCACATAAGTCCCCCGGACACTGTCAGGAGTGACCAAGAAAGATACCATCAAACCTACCTCTTACCCGAAAAAAAAAAAATATAAAAAAAAAGCAAATGACCAATAAAATAGACAACACTGACCGGATGTTAAAGCGGGAGGGGGATCAGAGAGAGAGAGCAGAGAGAGTGCGGCTTGCCATGCACATCATCGACTCAGGCTGGACCCAGCATCCTTAGGTACCTCAAGCAACACCACCAGGAATGACTCCCGAACACAGAACCATGAGCAAAGCCAGAGCACTGCAGGGTATGGTACCTAACGCCCCTCCCCACAAATAAAGGGAATAAAAAATAATGTCAAGTTTCCACATCCGGACTCTACAGCTACGTCCAGAGCTCCACTCAGCAGAAAAGCTGATCTTTTCCCATCCGCTTTGGGTGGCCTTTGCGGCCGCAGTTCATCAATACGCACAAGATGAGAGGCTACTACAAGAGTATCCCACCCGCACGGCAGAGCCTGGCAAGCTACCCGTGTCATTTCTGATATGCCAAAAACCAGTAACAATTATAGACCTCATTCCCATGACCTGAAGGAATGGTTTGAGGCTCTTCGTGTTCCTAGAGCGAGCAGATGCCCTTGGGCTACACTGGCACGCTACAGGACATATGGAGATGTTACGGGGCCTGCCTCGAGCAAACTGATGAACAACAGGAAGACAAGTGATACAACTGATACAGACAGGGTGCTACGTCCCACTTTATACCAATTTATTTCCAAGCATAAAAGTCTAACTTTTGTTAAAGTTCAATTAACAGAGAAAACCTCAGTAGCTCTATATTCTCTAAAAACATTAAACCCGCCATTAAAAATCTCTCCTCAGCCACAGAGATAGGTGGGGGTGGGTGATGGGAGTGGAAGGGAAACTGGGGACATTGGTGGTGAGAAATTCACTGGTGAAGGGACAGTGTTGGTCATTATGGCTGAAACCCGATCGTGAACAACTTTGGAACCGTGGATCTCACTGTGATTCAATTGAAAAACAAACCCAAAAACTCTCCTCAGTAATGTGCAACCAACACACTGTCCCATACAGACTCTTCCCATCTCTGAATAAACAGATTACTCTGTTGATGATATGAAATCCCTTCCAGAGCCTGTAAAACAGGAATCCTTCACAATTTATTTTATGTGGCTCATAATTCACTTATAAATGTAAATGCAAAAGCTCTGCTTAAAACATTAGAAAACCATAAGCAAAAGGCTAGATGTTCATGAAGCTGAACACGCCCAACTTTCAGTTATTCCAGCGAAAGATCTGAAGGCGGCGTAGCATAATTTGCCACGTTAATAGGTCAGAGCTGAAGTCCGCGGCAGAGAGAAACTGAGTGGACACTCAAGATGCTGACCGGAGGCTCTGCCTGGACGATGCCCATGTGACCTCCACGGCAAAGCACTGAGGGGTATGACCCCCAATAAAAACAAATGGGTGGGGGAGAGAGAAAGAAGGAAAAAGAGAATTTGTATGCCTACACGTGAAAACTATTCAATATAAAAATATGAACCTAATATAAAAACCTAATATAAAAATGTGGCATAGGGGGCCGGAGCGATAGCCCAGCGGGTAGGGCGTTTGTCTTGCACTGCGGCCGGCCTCTGCTGGCCTGGGTTCGATCCCCGGCATCCCATATGGTCCCCCGAAGCACCGCCAGGAGTAATTCCTGAGTGCAGAGCCAGGAGAAACTCCTGAGCATTGCTGGGGTGTGACCCAAAAAGGCAAAAAAAAAAAAGATAGCACAGTGGGTGAGATGCTCGCCCTGCACGCTGCTGACCTGAGTCTGATCCCCAGCACCACATACTGTCGAACATGCCAGGAGGGATTCCTGAGTGCTGAGTCAGGAGTAAGCCCAGAGCACAGCCAGTGTGCCCCCCCCCAAACAAAATAAAAAGCAAATATGTGGCACAGAGGGCCAGAGATTCAGTACAGACGGTAAAGTGCTTGCCTTGCATGCAGCTGTCCCAAATTCAATCCCTGGCACCACACAGTCCCCTGAGCATTGCTAGGAGAGATTTCTGAGCACACAGCCAGGAGTTAGTCCTGCATAGCACCAACTATGACCCCTCAAACAAGCAAACAGACAAAACACAGAAAAGCATGGCTTGTATAAGGGTTAAGGCAACGGTCTGGCGTACAGCCAGCCCTGGCATTAGAAAACTTTATGTTTTAGCATATAGTTTTATATGGTTCCGTTCCTGGTAATGTTTGGTGCATCTTGTGTGAGTACCACCAGGAATGATCCTCAAGTACAGAGCCAGGAGCAGCCCCTCAGCACTGCTGAAGATGACCCAAACCCTCCCATCACCCAAAGAGTGTGGCAATCCATGGCGCCCGAGAGAACAGTGTCAGGAGCTGCCTTGCAAGCAACCTGCCCTGGGCTTGATCCTAGGCATCCTGTATTGTGCTGGCCCCTACTAAGAGTGATCCCTGAGTGCAGAGAGGGAGCAAACTCTGAGCACTGCTAGGAACGGCCCAACCAATCCCCTCCCCCAGCCCTCCTCCCCCCCGCCCCCACCGTCCAGAAACAGAACGCAATTAGTTTAACCCATAAAACATACACTTGAAATCAGAGTTCGACATGAGACTTAGCAATCGCTGTCTTCATATTCCTGAATCAACCAGATGTCATTGGGCTGCATTGGCACGTGATAGGGTCCAATGGAAATGTTACTGGCACCTGAATAACGGATTCAAGTGATCAAATCAAAACACAGAGCTCTCCCAGTTTGCCTGCTCCCTAGGAAGTTGTCAAACATTCCCAAATTTTCATCTATTCTTTTTAGAATCTTTTTTGTTTCTTGCAAGGCTAGTCTTCTGCTGAGCTACATCCTAAACCAATGACCTGTCATTTTAATGACAGTCAATAGAAAAAACTAAAAACGAAAATTAAAGGGGCCAGGGAGGTAATGCAAAAGGCTGGGGCACACGTGCCACGTGCAGGAACCTTGGATTCAGGCCCTGGCAGTGCACGGTTCCTCCACCCCAGCACCACTGGGCACGGACCCCCAAGAAAACAAAAAAATTCTCATGGAGCTTCCCTGGTTCCTTCTCAAATCCACACATAAGTGCCAAGGGCTCCAAAGACCCAGCGATGGGGCAGTGACCGGGACAGGAGAGACAATTGTTTATAAATAGACACGGGCCAGGAAGGGAGCGCCCACAGAAAGAGCAGCGCAAACATCAGAAGTGACTATAAAGGAGGCTTCAGAGGAAGGGGCAGCCCTTCAGCCAGCAGACCTAGGTCAAGTGATTAGATAGAACGAGGAAAGGAGCAGTCACAAAGGGTGTGACAGCCACCCTGTCCTGAGCGTCCCAGGAGAGTGGCTGGGATGAGAATAGCACTTCAGTGGTCTGAGGGCTGGAAACACAGTCTAGAGATTAAGGCAGCTGCATCTTGCTTATCCCGGTTCTAAAGATAGACACCACATACGTACAGTTCCCGGAGCACAGAGCCAGGAGTCACCCCTGAGCACGATGAAGTATGTCCTTCCCACCCCAATAAACTAACAGATAAGTAAGTAATATAAAAGACATTCTCCATAATGGGGTGAATCTTATCCAATCAGCCAAAGGCTTAATTAGATCAAAGAGATGCCAGCAAGCAAGAGAGTATGTTTTAGTAGACCGAAATGGAAACCTCAGTTCTCCTGCTGGCGCGGTATGTAGACTCAACCTCTGGAGCCGTGCAGGTCAATTCCTCATAATAAATCTCTTCTTATATAAATATACATGCCATAGGTTCTGTTTGGCTGGAGAGCCTCCTTAATACAAAGGCTTCCAAGAAACTGGTTGTTAAAGCAGTATCAGGATCCTGAAGTTGAAGAAGAGCACTTTGGAAGACAGGATATGAATTTTTTAAAGATTGGGGCTAAAACGGGCAAGTTGAAGGGTCACAGGATTTTCCACTGTCAAATCATGGAAAAAAAGAACCCCAAGCTGAATAAACACAGGAGATAGTCCTGGTTATTTGTGCAATGATATGAAAAGGAAGTGGAAATTAAAATGGATCAAAAACACGACCAGAGTTGTTTCAAGCACGAAGGAAGACACTGAGATGGGTAATAGGGAATATAGGATTAAGAGGATGAAAGCTCATTCTTATTCAATTATTCCAAACATTTCCTGGATAGAGACTTCGCCCAGCACCGGGATTCCACATGAATAAGCCAGACCCTAAATGGCTGGGCTTCAGAGCTGAGTAAGGAGCCGCTTAGAGAGACCGTGTGAAAACGGTGCAATCACGGAAGGCTTTTCAGGAGCCCGGAGGGAGGTGCTGAACCGGCTCAGAGCAGTGCTCCCCTGCAGGCCCAGAGCAGTGCTCGCCTCAGCCCCACATCTGCATCCATAAGCTCGAGCCTGGTGACAATCATCATTTCTGGAATTCACAGTGGAAGTGGAAGAGGTTGGGAGGAGTAAGATGAAAAGAAAAAGCAACCAAAGCCAATGGGAGCACAGAAAGTTGAGCTAAAAACAGGCTTGGAAAGCAGGTGGAGAGGGTTGTAGAGAGGGTCCTCACTGCTTTGCACGGCGCTGAGCTGGGTTCGATCCTCGCCGCATGGTTCCCTGAGCCCTTGCCAGGAGTGATCCCTAAATACAAAGCCAGGGGCCAGAGGGATAGTCCAGTGGATAGGGTGTTTGCCTTGCACGCTACCAACCTGGGTTTGATCCCCGGCATCCCATATGGTCCCCCGAGCACCATCAGGAGCAATTCCTGAGTGCAGAGCCAGGAGTAACCCTTGAGCATTGCCAGGTATGACCCAAAAAAGAAAAAAAAAAGAAGTAATCCCATAATACTGTACCAAGGACCAGAGAAATAGTACAGTGTGTAGGGGTGTGTGCCCAGGATCAATCCCTGGCATCCCATCGGGGTCCCCAGAGCACCACCAGGAGTAATTCTTGAGCACAGAGCCAGGAGTAGCCCCTGAGCATCTCTCTCTCTCTCTCTCTCTCTCTCTATTTATATATATATATATATATATATATATATATATATACATACTTAAGTAGTCACCTTATCTCACTGATCTTTTCATTGGTATTTGGGCCACACCCAGAGAGGTGCACAGGGCTGACTCCTGGTGGTGCTCAGGGATGGAACCAAGGTTGCCCATGAGCAAGGTAAGCCCTTCCCCTTCTGTTGTTTCTTTCTGGCTCTCCTAAAACTCACCTTCCTTTAGAAAATGTCATTATTAAGCATACCTGAGTGCCTCCAAGGCTAAGCTACAGTCTAATTTTTAGGGGTATGCAGGGATCGAACCAGCTCCTCACCCCTCACTGGCCACATCTTTCTTGCTTGCTTAGCAAGGACAGTGGGAACTCACACTTGGGCCGCCTCCGTGCATCTTCAGAGCTCGCACCGTGGCCACCAGCACGACGGCGTTGGGGACCAAGCCCGAGGCGCGGCACTTGATGTTGAAGAACTTCTCCATTCCGATGTCGGCACCGAAGCCTGCCTCCGTGACTGCGGAGAATCAAATCGCAAACTTGTAATTATCCTGCACAAACAAGGCGGTCTGGGCGGTCAAGCGTGGTGGAAATGAAAGCTCCAGCCCCACAATGATCACAATCACACGTCCCTGGCAGCTCACTCGCATTTGGGGGTGAAGGTGAGCTTCCCGCTGTCCTACAGAGGGTTCCCCTCCGAGCCCTACAGAGCTGGCTCTCCCCAGAGAAGCTGCGACAGCTCGGACGGAGCTGGAAGATAGCAGGTGATTGAGCTGAGATGGAAGAAGGACAAAGAGTGCATGAACGCACTCAGCTCGGGCACAGAGCAGCAATGCAGGGACACCCTGATTATCCCTAGATCAGAGCAATGGAAAGGGCAAGGAAGGAAAGAAACCGAGGAGGCGGGTGGGGTAGGAAGAGCAAGATGGGCGGTCATAGGAGCAGGGGTCAGGGCCTAGGGTGTATTGGTAGCAGAGGCGCAGTGGATGTATACACCTAAACTTTGGCCAACAGCACCGGAAGCAGGAGATCCAAATAGACAACCAAACTCCAAAATATGCCAGTCCAGGGGACAGACTCAGGGGGCAGCAACTTGGGGACACTGGCGGTTAGATTGGCGTGGGAACACTGTAAGCTGAAACTTCAACGACGAATAACCTAATCAAAGTCTCACTCAGATCTTAATATTGAATCTGTCTTAATATTGAGTAAAAGGTTAAAGAAAATGGGAAGGAAAGGGGAGAGTAGGGAAGGGTTACGGAAGGAAGGGGAGGGGAGAGGAGGGGAGGGAAAAGAAAGAAGGAAAGGGGAGGGAAGGGAGCTCTCCACTCCGCCTTCAGGCTTCATTGCTGAGGACGAGGTGGGACTTTCAACCCTTTTTAGCTTGTTTCAAATTAGCATTTAATTTCCTGACCTTTTGGGGGAGGGAGATGGCATACCCAGTAATGTTTGGGTGTTATACCTGGCTTGGGAGACCACGTGGGACTGAACATGGGGGGCTGGGGATTGAACCCGAACTACCACACGCAAACCATGTACTCGAGCCTTTTGGGTCATCAACCTGATCAAAGTGG
Organism: Cryptotis parvus; assembly: GCA_021461705.1. Lineage (NCBI taxonomy): Eukaryota > Metazoa > Chordata > Mammalia > Eulipotyphla > Soricidae > Cryptotis > Cryptotis parvus. Next base: position 5,387 of record JAJIBD010013435.1, on the reverse strand, counting down.
TTTTCAATGTTTTTGCTTTTTTAGATTTTTGGGCTCAGAGGCAAGTAGAGACGGTGCTGGGGATTGGACAGGGGTCACTGTCTTAGCTCTGGATTTCCAACTTTTCAAAAAGGTCCCCAGTTTTATTTTGATTCACTATCACTAACTTCCCGTTAATCATCTATTTGCTAGAGCGGGCACCAGTAATATCTCCATATGTCCTGTCTCATGCTAGTAGAACCCAAAGGCATCCCTCTTGCTCCAGGAACATAGAGAGCCTCAAACCATTATATTAGGTCACGAGAATGACCTAATATAAATGCTACTGGTATTTGGCATATCAAATACTACACGAGCAGCTTGCCAGGCTTGCCGGGCAGGTGGCATACTGTTGTAGTCACCTCTAAATAAAGCATTTATTGATGAACGCGGCTGCAAGAGTTTTGGTGAAAACTGAAGAGTTTTGGTGAAATTCTGATTACTACAGAAAAAACAGAAAACCGAGGCGGAGCGGTAGTACAGCAGGGAGGGCATTTGTTTTGTACACAGCTGACCTGGGTTTGATCCCTGGCATCCCATATGGTTCCCTGAGCACCTCCAGCCTGAGTGCAGAGCCAGGGGTACCCCTGAGCATTGCCAGGTGTGACCTGCCCACAGCAAAAAACAAACAAAAAAATACATAAGAAAATAAGAAAATCTTTCCTCCCTCCCTTGCAATGCTCAGGGCTTATTTCTTTTCTTTGCTTTTTTTTTTTTTTTTTTTTTTTTGCCTTTTTGGGTCACACCCGGCAATGCTCAGGGGCTACTCCTGGCTCTGCACTCAGGAATTACCTCCTGGCGGTGCTCGGGGACCATATGGGATGCCGGGATCGAACCCAGGCCGGCAGAGGCCAGCTGCGTGCAAGGCAAACACCCTACCGCTGGGCTATCGCTCCCGCCCCTGTTCAGGGCTTATTTCTGACCTGCTTCTCAGAGATCACTTTGGTCAGTTCTGGGGAGCCCCCATGTTGCTGGGGATTGAGCCTGGGTCTTCTGTCTCTCCTATCCCTGGAAAAGCTGTTCTCTGTAATGTACCTGCAAACACTTACTTTCATTCACCTGGTCATTTCTTTCTACTGACACAGTCCAAGTTCGTTTAGTGGCTTAAGCAGCAGATCTGGTTTGATTCTGACTTTGGCTCAGACCTACTGAGCCAGGACCAGAAGATGAAGTGTAGTTAGGGCCAGAGTGATAGCACACAGGGGTAGGGCGTTTGCCTTGCATGCAGCCGACCGGGTTCAATCCCTGGTATCCCATACGGTCCTCCATGCACAGAAAAAAGTGTGGGGGAGGGAAGGAAAGAGATAGGGGGAGGGTAAGACAGTGGGGGGGTGCTGTGGTATGGACAGGAAGGGTCTCATGGACAGTGCCACTGTGGTGGTGTGTCTGGCAGGGTGACGCGATGTCTCAATGCACAAACCCATTTATACTCTGCAAGCCAATGCTGCCTCAATAGAAGTTGGGCTAAAGAGATAGTCTAGGCAGGTGAGATACTCCCCTTGAATGTGACCCGCCCAGGCTTGATCCCAAGCATTGTATATGGTCGCCCCAACACACCAGGAGTGATTTCTAGCTGAGAACCAGGAGCAAGCCCTGATCACTGCTAGATATGCCCCTCCCCCTCAAATGAAAAGAAAAATAAATAAATAAAAACTTTACTCGAAAAATAAAATTAAAAAACAAAATTTCGGCCCAGAGCAATAGCACAGTGGGTAGGGCGTTTACTTTGCACACGGCCAACCTGGGTTCGATTCCCAGCTTCCCATATGGTTCCCCTGAGCACCGTCAGGAGTAATTCCTGAGTACAGAGCCAGGAGTTACCCCTGAGCATTGCCGGGTGTGACCCAAAACGCATAAAGAAAAATAAATAAAAAACAAAATTTCTACTTGACAATTTAAGATTGGGAACACACTCCTTTCATTACGAGATGCTACTTTACTAAATAGAAAGAAAATCCGCACTCAGTTCAAAACAACACACAGTTGTATGGACCATACAATCGAAGCTATAATTTCTGGCAAAGGGAATTGACAATAAAAAATGCATGAAGATAAAAATTTTAAAAAGTGTTTAAAACATAAACGGAGAGATCTGTCTCCACATTCACAGAAAGCATATATTTTAAGAAGAATTAAGGAAATAAAAATGATGAAATGTCACACATAATTTCAAGCTGTAAATACATCAACCAGTTGCCTGATTTCTTTATGGTTGTCTTTCAGTCCTTCATTAGCCCATATAAGTTTTTATAGAAAAGGCAGAATTTTGTAGTCTGCTCCTTTACTTTAAAATTATGTTTTCCTGCTGTACCACAAACTTTCAAAAATTTATGGCTGTCCATGGCAGCTTAAAATCTTGTTCAGTGACTGTACCAAGATTTACAAAGCTATTTTCCCGTTATTAGCCATTTGGGTTATTTCCAAGATAAATAACGCCACAAAATATCTGTACATATGAGCTTTAACCTCTTTCAAATCATATTCTTGGAATAAATTCCCGAGGGTGAGTATATTGAGCCAAAGGGTCTAAAATATTTTATGATTGTTGATATACTTTTGACAAACTGTAAAATATTCCTTTAAAAATATTCAGCTTGGAATGACTGTAGCTACAAGCCATGCTATCCTTTTCGGTATTTTCTTTGAGTAAGCGTACAGCAAAGTAACTGAAAGAAGCATGAGATACTCCCTCTTTGCATGGGATTTGGGATCAACTATTTCTACGAAAGTGGTCAAAAGTTGGCCACAACGAACCTTATCCTGAGGGTATGCCCACGAAAACAAATGTTAACTCTAGCACGGAGAACCATAAGAGAATGTTCAGTTGACTTGACCAGAGGTCAACTCACATGGGGCACAGTGTGGTGGGGTTGGGTGACCTGGGAAACAAGGTCTTCAGCCGGATGGGAGGTGCCACTTGGTAGAATTCCAGACCCGAGAACAGAGGCTGGACCTAGTTCTGCCCCACGCGCAGGCTCGGTGAGTCACTCAAACTGACTTCCAACCTTCTCACTCAGCTTGTGAGGAGGAGTTACTGAGATAACACATGCTAAGAACGCCGCTAATTTGTTTGGGGAGGGATATAGAGTTGGAATTCACGGAAGTGGGTGGGGATTATTATTACCAAAATAATAAATCTCCCATGTGCTAGAAACCTTGCTCCATTCTTGAGCATTTGCCGGATCCCAGCTGTGTCCAGCCATTTTCTTAGTGGATGCAGTCTCTTTTTTTCTGTTTGTTTTAATCGAATCACCAGGAGACAGACCATTACAAAGGTGTTCATGATTGGGGTCCAGTCATACAGTGTTCCAGCACCCATCCCTTCACCAATGTCCCCAGATTCTACCCTCCCCAACCTGCCTCTATGGTAGGTACTCTCTCTCTCTCTCTCTCTCTCTCTCTCTCTCTCTCTCTCTCTCTCTCTCTCCCCCCCTCTCTCCTTTTGTGCATTGTGGTTTGCAATACAGACACTGAAGGGTTATCATGTACATCCCTTTACTTACTTCCAGTACTCAGTTCTGGTCTAGTGGAGGCAGTCTTAAAGTCCATTCCCTCAAATTCCACACCCCCAAAAAAGTGGGGAGACCACTTCCCATCCCTCTGAAGAATACCAAGAGTAGCTTTTTGCTCGGGAAGTTTGAGGGTGACAATGGAGCCAGACTCTGAAGGCAAGCAGAGAAATAGGAGGTGATGAGGGAAGGAGAGAATGAGGAGGTGAGGGAGGAGCAGAAACGGGCCATCAAAGGGAAGAGACACCAGGATGAAGAACAGAGGGGCTGGTTCCAATAGCCTCCAAGATGTTCTCTCATCTGACAAGTCCTGAGAAGGAAGTCAAGTAACCAAAACTCTGTGTGTGTGTGTGTGTGTGTGTGTGCGTGTGTGCACGTGTGTGTTCCAGTACTAGGTCTATTAATACCTTATTTTATTTTCTATCATTTCCTTCCCTTGAAAAAGCTGCAAACAAATTTCAATTCTTCTCATCCTTCCCTCACACTTCAAAAGTTTACCATCATCTAACTTCCGTCATGGAAAACCAAAAGTCACCTAAAGGAACCCAACTACACTGCTAGCGCTGTGTCCCTCCCTCTCCCAGGGTGTTATTAGGCTTTCATTAGAGAAGCTTCCAGGCCAGTCCATGGGAGAGCTCCTCGCCATCTCTGCCTCTCTCCTGGAACAGTCCTTTCTCCCTGCTTGACTTCGTGCACACCTTGTCCCTGTTTCCTGGGAGGTGCTTCGCTGTCCTTAGCCCTCCTGCCTCTTCTGATTCGGAGCCTAAGGAGAGTCTGTGCCTCCAGGAGCTCCGTCTGCACTGCAGGCAGCATTTGAATTGGATATGTGGGTCGGTGCCCACTCACGGGGCAGGACCCCCTCCTGTACATCTTTATGTTGAACAAGGAGTTCTCGGCACCTGACACAGCCTGGAGAACATTAGCGGATGCATGAACAAAAATATACTCAGAAGCAACACTTAGTGTCGATTATGACCTAAAGCAAGGATGCTGGGGAGATGTTTGGGGCGTAGTGTACTAACCTGTATGAGTAAGAAATGAAATTTCATCCCTGCCTCCTTATGTCTCCCCACCCATTATACCTAGGCCTAGCCCTGGAGGTCCAGAGACTCAGAGACACAGGGTAGAGCTGCTACTGGCCTCTCTGTGCCCAGCTGATCATGAGGCGCCCAGGAGGGATGGTGGGTTCTAGCCCTGGCCTGTCATCCCAGCAGAGCCTCGCAAGAAGCCAGAGGAACCCCCGCACTATGAGGGCTGCCATTTTCAACATCCGGACTCCACAGCTCATCAGAGCTCCACCCAGCAGAAAAGCTGATCTGGGCGGAGCGATAGCCCAGTGGGTAGGGCCTTTGACTTGCACACGGCCGGCCCATGCCAGCCCGGGTTCAATCCCTGGCATCCCATATGGTCCCCCAGCACCGCTAGGAGTAGTTCCTGAGTGCAGAGCCAGGAGTAACCCCTGAGCATCGCTGGGTGTGACCCAAAAAAGAAAAAAAAAAAAAAGCTGATCTATTCCCATTTTGATGTGGGTGTGGCTTGGGTTACGCAGTTCATCAATACCTGCACGACAGAGCCTGGCAAGCTACCTGTGTTGTATTTGGTATGCCAAAACCCAGTAACAATTATAGACCTCATTCCCATGACCTGAGGGAATGGTTTGAGACTCTTTGTGTTCCTGGAGCTAGCAGTTACCCTTGGGCTACACTAGCATGTGACAGGACGTATGGAAGATGTTACTGGTGCCCGCTTGAGCAAATCGACGAACAACGGGAAGACAAGTCCTGGAGGTCCTGAGCAATACAGGGGTGGCCCTGGGTTCCAACATCCGGGCTGCAAGCATGGAACCATCCGGTCTGGTTC
>JAJIBD010013434.1:0-24908 GCA_021461705.1 Cryptotis parvus | reverse complement strand
CTTGTAATCTTTATATATATTTTACATACACATGTCAAACTTGCCCTTTTTTTGAGTTCTATATAGCATAAGGAATAATAAAACTATCATTTATTCATCATAACTTAATAGTGGCAATTACTATTTAAATTCCCATTTAAATTGGTAACTGTACAATAAAACACGAAAGTATATAAGAGCAGAAAAGAGAAAATTACAGACAAAAAGGACAGAACTTAAAAACTTCATAGGTGAACAGAGACATATCCAAAAAAAGCAAGAACAACAAGTGCTGGCGAGCATGTGGGGAAAAGGGGACTCACATACATTGCTGGTGGGAATGTCGACTGGTACAGCCTTTTGGGAAAACAATATGGACATTCCTCCAAAGACTAGAAATTGAGCTCCCATTTGACCCAGCCATACTACTCCTGGGAATATACCCTGGGAAGCCAAAAACCTGCAGAGGAAACACCATCTCTACTTTTATGTTCATAGCAGCATTAATCACAATAGCCAGAATCTGGAAACAACCAGAGTGCCCGAGAATTTATGACTGGATAAAGAAACTTTGGTACATCTACACAATGGAATATACTATGCAGCTGTTAGGAAAAATGAAGTTATGAAATTTGCTTATAAATGGATGGACAAGGAGAGGATCATGTTGAGTGAAATTAGCCAGAAGGAGAGAGACAGATATAGAATGACTGCATTTATTTGCATGACATAAATATATATACATATATACATATACATATTATGATATGTTCATCAATAAATGCTGGATTTAGAGGTGACTACAAGAGTATGCAACCCGTGACGGCAGAGCCTGGCAAGCTACGAGTGTCGTATTTGATATGCCAAATACCAGTAACAATTATAGACCTCATTTCCATGACCTGATGGAATGGTTTGAGGCTCTTTATGTTCCTGGAGCAAGCAGATGCCCTTGAGCTCTACTAGCATGAGACAGGACATATGGAGATATTACTGGTGCCCGCTCGAGCAAATCGATGACGAACGGGAAGACAGTGATACAGTGATATATATTATGATACTAATATCCAAGGTCAGACGAAATATGGATCAGGAGGCCTTGTCAAAGGTGCAAATGACCACAAACGTGTGGGAGCAGAGGTTAGGTAAGACAGAGAAGGGAACAGTGTGCCAGTAATTGTTGAAAGTGCTATTACCACATAGAACTTGCAAAAAAGATACACATGATAACCTCTAAGTGTGTGTGTGTGTGTGTGTGTGTATATATATATATATATATATATATATATATATCCACAATATGTAAGAGAAAGAAGAGAGAGAGAAAGAGTAAGAGAGAAAAGAGATAAAGAGCCTGCCATAGAGGCAGACTAGGGGAGGGAGAGGGAATCGGGGACATTGGTGGTGGGGAATGGGCACTGGTGGAGGGATGGGTGCTGGAACACTGTATGGCCGAAACCCAAACATGAACATTTTTGTAATTGTTTATCTCATGGTGATATAATAAAATATACTTAAAAAAGAAACTTTGTAGGTGAAATGAAAAACTCGCTGCAAGGCCACAGCATCAGAGTAATGGCTGCTGATCACAGAATCAGTGTGTCTCGGAATGAGGTGCAGAAAACCTCCAGAACATAGCAGAAGATGGGTTAAAGCATCAAAATAAACAACCAGCAAACAAAATAACTGTGGATTAATTCAAGAGGAATAATATAATAATTATTAGGGTCCCAGAGCCAGGAAGGCACATTTATGAAGACACATAACAATCAAAGGTCAAAGCTTTCAATGCTAAGATCCAAGAGTTGAAGAGGGCATGCACCCCGATATAAGGAGTCTGAAAGTTACCAACTAAAAGAGACCCAAATAAAAATACTCCAAGATACACCCTAAGAAAAAATTAAGAAAACTATAAATGGAAATAAAATACTGAAAATAGCAAGATCAAAGAAGAAATTACAATGTATTATCCTTAAAATCAGCAGCAGATTACCAAATGAGACCTTAAGGACCAAAGATAATGGTGGAATATAGTTGCAAACTCACCAAAATGAATGTCACACTAAAAATATTTTCCCAGCCAGCTCTCGATTAGATTTGAAGCCAAACTCTCACCTAGATTAGATATACAAATTCATGGATAAACAATTTAGAAATTTCATAGACTTAATCATCTTTACAAGAATAACTGAAGGGGAAAATTTAAGACAAGATGAATCCCACAGGAAAAGAGGACTCTCATACACTGTTGGTGGGAATGTCGACTTGTACAACCTTTCTGGAAAACAATATGGACATTCCTCCAAAGACTAGAAATTGAGCTCCCTTTGACCCAGCCATACCGCTCCTGGGAATATACCCTGGAAAGCCAAAAACACACAGTGGAAACACAATCCGCACTTTTATTTTCATAGCAGCACTATTCACAATAGCCAGAACCTGGAAACAACCAGTATGCCCGAGAACTGATGACTGGATAAAGAAACTGTGGTACATCTACACAATGGAATACTATGCAGCTGTCAGAAAAAATGAAGTTATAAAATTTTCCTATAAATGGATGGATATGGAAAGGATCATGTTGAGTGAAATTAGTCAGAAGGAAAGAGACATAGAATGACTGCATTTATTTGCATGACATAAATATACCAGGTGATCTTACCAAAAGTGGAAATTACCACAAGCGCGTGGGAGTCAGAGGTTTGCTTAGATAGAGAAGGGAACATGTGTGAATAAATGTCTAAAGGTCTGATACCAACATATAACTGAGCATTAAATACAGACAAAAAAATGCAAATGATGGCTTCTAAGTGTACGGTAGTGCAACCCACAATGTGTGGTAGAAGGAGGAGAGAGAGAGGGAGAGAGAGAGGAGATAAAGAACCTGCCATTTAGACAGGATGTGGGAGGGGGAGGGAACTGGGGACATGGGTGGTGGTTGAGGGGCACTGGTGGAGGGAGGGGTGCTGGAACACTGTGTGACCGAAACCCCCAAGCGTGAACAACGTTGTAATTGTATATCTCACGGTGGTATAATAAAATGTTAAAAAAAAAGATGAATCCCACAAATATGCTAACTTCTACAGGATGAACAATACTTGACAATAAGAATTCAATGTCAGAAAATGGAACAATGTGCTAACAATTGTCAGAAGTACTAATACCAACCTAGGACTGAGCATTAATACAGGCAAAAAGACACACGTGACAACCCTTTAATGTATGTTCTGTAATCCATAGTCTGGAAGGGAAGGAAAAGAGAAAGAGAGAGAAAGGGAAAGAAATAAAGAACCTGCCATGGAGGCGGGCTTGGGGAAGGGGAGGGAACCAGGGACATTGGTGGTGGGAGATGGGCAATGGTGGAGGGATGGGTGCTGGAACACTGTATGACCAAAACCCAAATATGAACTTTGTAATTGTATATCTCACGGTGGTATAATAAAATACTTTTAAAAAAGACGGAAAATGGAAGTGTGCTAACAATTGTCGAAAGTACTAATACCAACCTAGAACTGAGCATTAAATACAGGCAAAATAATGTGTAAAATAAGAGGGAGAGAGATGCAGAGACAGAGAGAGAGATAGAGAAAGAGAGGAAACTGGGGTACCTGCTATTAAGGCGGGTGGGGGACGGGAGGGGAGGGGGTACATTGGTGGTGGAAATGGGGCACTGGTGGAGGGATGGGTGCTGGAATACTGTATTACCAAGAACCAATTATGAACACCTTTGTAATTGTGTGTTTCACGATGGTATAATAAAAAAAAATTTTAAAAAAATAAATAAATAAATACAGGCAAAAAGATACACATAAAAAAAAAGAATTCAATGTCAATGGACTAAATGCACCAATTGTGAGACAGAGAGTGGTGGGATGGATGAGAAAAATTAAACCCAGTGTTCTGCTGCCTGCAAGAAACACATTTGTGCAGTCAGAGCAAACACAGACTCAAAGTTAAAGGCTGAAAGACAATTCGTCAAGCAAACAATGCCCTCAAAAAACTGAGCTGATCATACTAGTATAAGACAACAGAGACCTCAGACTCAAAAAACATTGTAAGAGTCAGAAAGGATAATTTCTTTTTTTTTTTTTTTTGCATTTTTGGGTCACATCCTGCAATGGTCAAGGGTTTTTCCTGGCTCTGCACTCAGGAATTACTCCTGGCAGTGCTCAGGGGACCATATCGGATGCCGGGGATCGAACCCATGCGGGCACAGACCGGCCGCGTGCAAGGCAAACGCCCTACTTGCTGTACTATCGCTCTGGCCCCAGATGATTTCTTAATGATCAAGAATTATGGCCATAAGGAAGAAATCACATTCCTAAATTTATATGCACTTAATGAGGGACCAGCACACTACTATAAACAACTAATTGCGAACAGTCTTGAAGGAAACTACTGATAGCAATAGCAACACATATTGGAGATGCTTTGTCATCTCTCAGTAGAGCAACTAGACTGGTGTTCAGAGGAAATACTTCCTTTAAAGGAATATATGGTATAGATGCATTTAGTAGATATATGTAAAAGCTCTTCATACGCCAAAAGCCATATACCATTCCTCTTCAATGCACTTGGGACATTCTCTAAGATCACATGTGGGAACACAAAAGATACCACCACAAACTCATAAGAATAGAAATCATACCAACTATCTTCTCAAACTATGATGCACTAAAAATAGAAGTTAATCACAAACAGAAACAGAAAAAAATAATAAACAGCTTGTTACTGAAAAACCACTTGGTCACAGAGGAAATCAAAAGACTGAGAAACAAACAATAGTAAGGACAAGACCTACCAGAAGTTGTGGGACACAGCAAAAGCTGTGCTAAGAGGAAAGTGTATAGCTATGCAAACATTCATCAGGGAGGAAGAAAGGGCCAATTTAAATAACTCTACTGACTACTTAAAAAACTTAAAAATGATCACAAAAGCAGCCCAATGCCTGCAGGAGGAAGTAAACAATAAAACTTAGAGGAGAAATTAATGAACTGGAATCTAAATAATAACAACCAAAAGATCTATGAAACCAAGAGCTGGTTCTTTAAAAAACAATAAACAAGATTGGTAAATCACGAGAGAGAGAGAGAGAGAGAGAGAGAGAGAGAGAGAGACCTATAAATCTAAATCAGGAATGGAAAGATACCAAAGCAATTCAAAAAAGCATCAGAGATTATTTTGAGCACTTTTATGTGAAGAAACAAAAGAACCTAGAAGAAATGGATAAATTCTTCGATTCCTATAAGCTACCAAAGCAAAACCTCAAAAAACTTGGAAATGGTAATCAAAACCCTATGCAGAAAAAAAAAGTTCAAATGGATTCACTAACTAATGAGTCCTTTCAAACCTTTAAAGAAGATCTAGCCAATCTTCTTTAGGCTCTTCCAGTAAATTGAAATAACAAAAAAAAAAACTCACTCCCAGTTTCTTAAAAAAAAAAATTTTTAACTGTATTTAAACACCATGATTTACAAAGTTGTTCACAGTGCAGTTGTTTCAGGTACTCAACACCACCAATGTGCTCTTACTGCCACCAAAGACCCTCATTTCCCAACCCGCTATTACTGCTCCCTTAATTGGCACTAATTAATACTGCTTATTATAAATATCAGAATGGTTTTGCTAAAGTCATGACCTTTTTACTGAGCTGTTACAAGTGAATCGAACTATTTGTGTTATTGTTTTCACTTATTGAACTTACTGAACACAGTGGGAGTCTTCTCAATTTTTAAACAAAGTTCTTCATGTTAATTTCTTACAAAATAGTCAACATTCAAAGCCAAATCCACCACAATTGCAAAGTCCAACAACAATTATTTCCAATTTTCTCAACCACTAAGTAAGTCTGCCCCTAAGCAGAACGTCAATAATTTATTTTATTGCTAATTTGCTTAAAATGGTCAGGAACTGTTTTCTTAGAAGAAAGTTAATGAGGACTGTTCAGTCTCACCACAGATCCATTGGACTATTAAGTCCTTTTGTAAGAATTATTGATGCATTGTTAAAGGATAAGCCTTGTGATTATAAATACTAGAGTTTCAAAGGTCACGCAGTCATGAATGCGACTGAGTGCTCCAAGTATTCCACTGATTTAAACTGGGTGATAAAGTTGGAGTGAGATTTATATTTGGGTGCTGCTGTGGGGGCATGAACACGACCACCTGACCTTCCCAAAGAACAGGGAGATGGGAGGAGGAAGCCCATCAAACTGCATACCTAAGTTTTTCAATGTATTAATTCATGGATGGGGTTCATCTGAGCAGTGGAGTATAGCCTTGAATATGGCAGTGATTGTGGAGTGTGGAGGTTTTCAGCTGCTGGGGCTCTGTTAGGACAGCCTAGGCCTCACCCATCACCCTCCAAGTGCCTCAGTGCCAGCCTGACATGGGAAGGACTGGGAGCATCTCTGCCACTTAATGTTCTCTTTTGAGATTTATATATGTCTCTGGATCATGAGTGGTGAATGAGATTACTTTGAAACCTGTAGCAGTTTATGGAAGTGCCTTTCCAATAAACAGGGAGATGAGTCTACAGGTTTCTATGAAGTAGACATTACCCTGAAATAAAAATCAGACACAGAAACCACCAAAAGTGGGTAATTACAGACCAATATCAAATGAACAGGGATGAAAGGTGACCCCCTGCGTCTCCGTGGACCCAAGTTGCCCCAGGGAAGAGCGGAGACTCCATCAACGGAACCAAGGCAAACTGCCTTGGTTTCACCTGCAGACCTCTTGGGCGCGGGCGCCCCGGGACCGGCTACAAATCTACCCCACAGGTGTGTGTGTGTGTGGACCCCTGCGTCTCCGCGGACCCAAGTTGCCCCAGGGAAGAGCGGAAACTTCATCAACAGGAACCAAGGAAAACTGCCTTGGTTTCAACAAGGACCCCTTGGGCCCTGGCGCTTCCTGGAACATCCCAAAACTCAAAACCACTCGGAAGCTAGCGCATCCGCGTGACCCTCTTACTACCTATCTTGCATGAGATACCAGTGAACCTTGGTTCCTACATCCTTGCTACCCACCCAAACTCTGCAAACAGACCAGACACCTACTAACTGTACTATCTAGTCACCCAAGACCCCACATTTGCAACCTACAATAGTCATAATGGTAAAGCAACGCAAAATTCCATCAAGCTCTGTGAGTGAAGTCACTAGTCCAGATGAGCCAAGCAATACCAATGAGTTGTATAACCTCTCTGATAAGGAATTTCGGAAAGAAATATTAAGGATTCATAAGGAATTCAAAGAAGCAATGGAATGCAAAATCAATAAAATACAAGAGGACATGATAGAAGAAGTGAGGAAAATGCAAAGGGAAATGACAGATATTAGAAATGAGGTAAATGAAATGAAAAACACAGTGGAAAGCTATCATAGCAGAATAATAGCTACTGAAGAAAGAATTAGTGATCTCGAAGATGAGTTCCAAAGATTCTCTACACAACAGCAGAAGATAGAAAAAAAGAATCACAATTACCGAACAGACAACAAGAGATAATCAGGATGAAGCCAGAAGAAACAACATACGGATCATTGAGGTCCCAGAAGGGCAAGAAGAAAACCCTGATGAAGAAGAAACTGTCAAAGCCATCATTGCTGAGAAGTTCCCGGATCTAAAGAACGCTTGCCTCAAAATCCAGGAGGCCCGTAGGATACCTGCTAAAAAAAAAACTCCAACAAGAATACTCCAAGACACATCTTAATTAAAATGACAAAAGCTATAGATAGAGATAGAATACTGAAAGCAGCAAGATCAAAGAAGGAAATCACATACAAAGGAACATCTCTAAGATTTACAGCAGACTTCTCTGATGAAACACTCTGAGCCCGAAAACAATGGTGGGATATTGTGAAAAGGCTCAATGAACTGCAGGCCTCACCAAAAAATTCTTTACCCAGCCAGACTCACATTCAGATATGAAGGAAAGATACACAACTTCATGGATAAACAACAACTCAGGAACTGCATGGACTAAAAACCAACTTTAAAAGGACTGAAGGGTCTACTGTAATACGACCAAACCCATAAGCACAACAAGCACAAACAGAAAGATAACACAAAATCCGATGACAATAATCTCTCTCAATGTCAATGGTCTAAATGCACCAATTAAGAGACACAGAGTAACAAAATGGATTAAAAAATTGAACCCAACATTCTGCTGTCTACAAGAAACGCATCTGAATAAGCAGAACAAACACAGACTCAAAGTCAAAGGTTGGAAGACCATTCTCCATGCAAACAACTCCTCCAAAAAGGCTGGTGTGGCCATATTAGTATCAGATAATATAGACTTCCAGGCTGAAAAAGGTTAGAAGGGACAACGAAGGCCACTTCTTATTAATTAAGGGGTATGTACACCAGGAAGAAATTACACTACTAAACATATATGCACCCAACAAGGGGCCAGCAAAATACAAATGAACAGGGATGAAAAGGTCCTTAACTACTACATGAAGTGACCTGGAGATAGTCTGCTGAGTAAAGTTAGTCAGAGGGAGAGAGATTATCAGAGAATGATTTCATATGCAAGATGCAAAGAAACATAATGGTGGTAGAACGAATGCCAAAGCAAAGGAAACAACGGTAAGAACATGTCATTTGGGGAGTGGAGGTTGGCTGGGGAATAGGACAGGTCATGGGTAAGACTATGTTGGAGGGAAATGTGCAACAGAGAGGAGATGGTGATGAAAAACGGAAAAGTGTTATTCATGAAACCCTATCTGCAACAACACTGTAGGACCACTGGGCAAAAACATTTTTTTAAAAAGTGCTTCTCATCCAGGCAACGAGAGAAGCAATTATTGGTGGAGAGCATTGAACCCTGGTGAAGGGGTTGGTTTTGGAGCATTGTATACCTGAAAACCACAGCCAGGAGTAATTCCTGAGTGCTGAGCCAGCATTAACTCCTGATTATAGCAGTGTGTGACCTTCCCCACCCCCAAAAAAAAGAATAAAAAAAATTCTGTTTTAAAGTGACTAAATAATAGTAATAAAATTTTACATGACCTTATCAAAGTGCATTACCTTTTATTTTTTTTTTTTTGCTGACCCTTGGTTCATATTTCTTTTAATATTTGGTTATACCACCATGAGACACAGACATGGGGCAGAGCTGCTACTGGCTCTCCCTGTGCCCAGCCACTCACGAGGCGCCCAGGAGGGATGGCGGGTTCTAGCCCTGGCCCGCCACCCCAGCAGAGCCTTGCAACAAGCCAGACGACCCCCCACTCCATAAGAGCCTCCATTTTCCACATCCGGACTTCCCCCTCGTCAGAACTCCACCCCCAGCAGACCAGTCTATCACATCCCGGCTCATGTGGCCGCTTGCGGCCACGCCGGTTCATCAATGAATGCTGGATTTAGAGATGACTACAAGATTATGCTACCCGCACGGCAGAGCCTGGCAAGCTACCTGTGTCGTATTTGATATGCCAAATACCAGTATTATAGACCTCATTCCCATGACCTGACGGAATGGTTTGAGGCTCTTTATGTTACTGGAGCAAGCAGGTACCCTTGGGCTCTACTTGCATGAGACAGGACATATGGAGATGTTACTGGTGCCCGCTTGAGCAAATCGATGATGAACGGGAAGACAGTGACAGTGACAGTGACCATGAGATATACAATTATAAAGATGTTCATGTTTTTGGGGTTTCGGTCGCACAGTGTTCCAGCACCCATCCCTCCACCAGTGCCCATTTCCCACTACCAATGTCCCCTATTCCCTTCCCCGTCCCCTAGCCTGCCTCTCTGGCAGGTTCTTTATCTCTTTTCTCTCTCTCTCTCTCTCTCTCTCTCTCTCTCTCTTTCTCTGTCTCTCTCTCTTTCTCTCTTCCTTCTCTATATACTTTGGATTGAAATACATACACTTAGAGGTTATCATGTGTATGTTTATTCTTTATGCCTGTATTTAATGCTCAGTTCTAGGTTAGTGTTGTAGGACTCCTCTAAAAGCCTCTGCATCTGCCCTGGATTGCCTTCTGCATATCACTTCGTAGATAGGGGGGGGTAGTCTAAATGTGGCAATTTATCTGATCATGTATTCTATACTGGCTGGTATAAATATTCTCTCATGCTACCACAATCATCGTGGGACTAGCTAGATCTTACCAGCATTTTTTGCCTGGCCACGTTGGATCTCTAAGTAATTAGACTAGAGAGAAATGCTGTTTGCCTCCAAGCAAGCAAGCATGACTCCCTTATAACTCAAAGGCAACTAAAATACAAAACTACCATGAAGTAGACGAGACTCTTCTGAAGGCTTGGAGAAATATTTAACTGGCATTAGTATTAGTCTTTGGTACAGAGACATGCCATCTCAGAAACCCCCTTCTCTACCCTATAAGGCATTTCCAGGCAGATCTTGGCTCAAAACATTAGTATATAATAGGGCCTAGATGAGGTGCTGGGAGAAATTACCTAAGGGCATTTGACCCTTCCTGCTTCCCATAATAGTGGGAGGTCTGAGTTGCCAGGGTATAAAACAAGCCTGCTTCCTCTCTCTCTCTCTCTCTCTCTCTCTCTCTCTCTCTCTCTCTCTCTCTCTCTCTCTCTCTCTCTCAATCTCTCTCTCTCTTTGGGCTCTATTTTTGGGCTCTATTTTAGGGCTCTCCTGGGGCTTGCACTCTCCTGGGGCTTGCACTCTTGCACTCTTGGGAGTCTTGTCTTTGTCTCCTCTTTACAGGGCCTTAACACGTGGTGGCCGCCATCTTGGCCTACACATGGCTGGGATTCTAGCCGGGAATCCTAAGCATAGGGTTTTTCCTATTGCTGATTTGTATGCCTGAACCTGTGATAAGTAAAGCATTTTAAAACCTTGCCGGATTCCTGAATTTTCATCCATTCCCCCCGACTTCAGAGGTAGAAAGGAACTTGCTTCCCGGCACTGTTGGGGACCCCGCGGCATTTTGGACAAGTTAGTATTAGCACTTTCAACAATTATTAGCACACTCTTCCCTTCTGTGTCTTACCTAACCTCTGACTCTCACACGTTTGTGGTAATTTCCACCTTTGACAAGGCCTCCAGATACATGTTTCGCCTGACCTTGGATATTGGTATCATAATATGTACATATATATTTATGTTATGCAAATAAATGCAATCATTCTGTATCTGTCTCTCTCCTTCTGGCTAATTTCGCTCAACATAATCTTCTCCATGTCCATCCATTTATAGGCAAATTTTATAACTTCATTTTTCCTAACAGCTGCATAGTATTCCATTCTGTATATGTACCAAAGCTTCTTTATCCAGTCATCGATTTTCGGGCACTCTGGTTGCTTCCAGATTCTGGCTATTGTGAATAATGCTGCTATGAACATAAAAGTAGGGATGGTGTTTCCGCTGCTAATTTTTGGCTTCCCAGAGTAGATTCCCAGGAGTGGTATGGCTGGGTCAAATGGGAGTTCAATTTCTAGTCTTTGGAGGAATGTCCATATTGAAGAGGCTTTCCTTGTGCCATTTTGGACTCTGCATTTAATCTTTATCAAAAATTAAATGATCATGTATTTGAGGATGGGAGTCAGGGTATTCAATTCTATTCCATAGGTCCACAGGTCTGTTTTTACTCCAATACCTCGCTGTTTTAATTACTACTGCTTTGTGGTACAGTTGGAAATTGGAAAAGGTGATGGCTCCCATCTTCTATTTCCCAAGAATTGCTTAAGCTATCAGTGGGAGTTTATTATTCCATACGAATTTCAAGGGTGTTTGATAAATTTCTTTGAAGAATGTAATGGGTATCCTTATAGCGACCACATTGAATCTGTACAAAGTTCTAGGGAGTATTACCATTTTGACAATGTAAATTCTCTTCATCCATGAGCAGGGAATGTGTTTCTATTTCTTCGTGTCCTCTTTTATTTCTTGGAGCAGTGTCTTGTAGTTTTCTTTGTACAGGTCCTTTACTATCGAAGAATAGTAAATACTATCCTTTACTATACCTTTTAGCCATACCAATAACTTAATTCTCAACAAAAATCCAAATATTTTTCCTATAACAAGATGCAAAAGTTTCCAAACAACAATACTAATATTAACAACATTTGCATTTTGGAAATTTTCTTGGTCAGTTGGTTGTTTAGTTTCTATTATTCAGACATATCCACTACAAGAGGTATGCTGCAGTGAACTAATTCTGTCTCTTTACCTTTTATTTTCCAAGTCTTTCTTTTATAGAACCTACGATTTACCTACTACAATGAGTAGGATAATGAAAAAAAGTCTTTTTTAAAAACAATAAATACAGAGTACAAACAACAAATCTTCAATAAGTAAATGTAATTTACTTTTTAATGCTGTGTTCATTTTATTATTATTATTATTATAATCATCATCATCTTTATCATATCATTATCATATGTTCATTTTTATCACAGCAATGCTTTCTGAAAGCAGTACCCCAGGTTTTTTTTAATTTTTTTATTTTTACAATTACAAAGATATACAATTAAAATGTTCATATTTGAGTTTTGATCATACAGTGTTCCAGCACCCATCCCCCACCAGTGCCCATCTCCCACCACCAACGTCCACGTTCCCTCCCCCCTTCCCCAGCCCTCCTCCATGGCAGGTTCTTTATTTCTTTCCCTTTCTCTCTCTTTCTCTTTTCCTTCCCTTCCAGACTATTGATAGCAGAACATATATTAAAGGGTTGTCATGTGTATCTTTTTGCCTCTATTTAATGCTCAGTTCTAGGTTGGCATTAGTACCCTCGACAGTTGTTAGCACACTGTTCCATTTTCTGTCTTACCTAGCCTCTGACTCCCACACGTTTGTGATAATTTCCACCTTTGACCAGACCTCCTGATATATGTTTCACTTGACCTTGGATATTGGTATCATAATATGTACATATATATATTCATGTCATGCAAATAAATGCAGTCATTCTGTATCTGTCTCTCTCCTTCTGGATAATTTCACTCAACATAATCTTCTCCATGTCCATCCATTTATAGGCAAACTTCATAACTTCATTTTTCCTAAGAGCTGCATAGTATTCCGTTGTGTAGATGTACCAAAGCTTCTTTATCCAGTCATTGATTCTCAGGCACTCTGGTTGTTTTCAGATTCTGACTATTGTGAATAATGCTGCTATGAATATAAAAGTAGGGATGGTGTTTCCGCTGCGTATTTTTGGTTTCCCAGAGTAGATTCCCAGGAGTGGTATGGCTGGGTCAAATGGGAGTTCAATTTCTAGTCTTTGGAGGAATGTCCATATTGTTTTCCAGAAAAGCTGTACCAGCCAGCATTCCCACCAACAATGGATGTGTGTACCCATTTAACCACATCCACGCCAGCACTTGTTGTTCTTGCTCTTTTGAATATGTGCCAGTCTCTGTGGTGTGAGGTGATATCTCATTGTTGTTTTGATTTGCATCTCTCTGATGATTAGTGATGATGAGCATGTTTTCATTGTTTTTTGGCCATTCGAATTTCTTCCTTGTTGAAGTTTCTGTTCATTTTTTCTCCCCATTTTTTGATTGGTTGGCTGTTTTCTTCTTGTAAAGTTCTACCAGTGCCTGATATATTCTGGATATTAACCCCTTATCAGATGGGTATTGGGTGAATATTCTTTCCCATTCTGTGGACTGTCTTTGTATCTTAGTCACTGTTTCTTTTGAGGTGCAGAAGCTTTTAGTTTTATGTAGTCCCATATGTTTATCTTTTCTTCTAGTTGCTTTGTTAGTGATGTTTCACCTTTGAAGATGGCTTTAGCTTCAATGTCGGGAGGGTTTTTCCTATATTGTACTCAATGAACTTTATGGATTCAAGTCTGATACTGAGATCTTTAATCCATTTTGATCTGATTTTTTGTGCATGGTGTTAGACAGAGGTTCAAATTCATTTTTTACATGTCACTCCCAGTTTTCCCAACACCACTTGTTGAAGAGGCTTTCCTTACTCCATTTTGGGCTCTTTGCACCTTTATCAAAGATTAAATGATCATGTGTTTGAGGTTGTGTGTCAGGATATTCAATTCTATTCCATAGGTCCACAGGTCTGTTTTTATTCCAATACCATGCTGTTTTAATTACTACTGCTTGTGGTACAGTTTGAAGTTGGAAAATTTGATGCCTCCCATCTTCTTTTTCCCAAGGATTGGTTTAGCTATCCGTGGGGGTTTAGTGTTCCATACAAATTTCAGGAGTGTTTGGTCAATTTCTTTGAATAATGCCATGGGTATTTTTATAGGGACTGCATTGAATCTGTAACGAGCTCTATGGAGTATTACCATTTTGACAATGTTGATTCTTCCCATCCATGAGCAAGGAATGTGTTTCCATTTCCTCGTGTCCTCTTTTATCTCTTGGAGCAGTGTCTTGTAGTTTTCTTTGTACAGGTCCTAGTAAATGTAATTTACTTTTTTACCTCATACTTCATTCTTAAGAATTTTCTGAGTTGAGCAATTTTTCATGCACTTTCAATAAGATGACATACAGTAAATATACCAATCAACTATAATTGTTAGACTTCAGATTTTTTGTCCTTCAGGGTGGCATGAAACCTACATCCATTCAGTATAAAGTAGGATAGGATGCTTTTAGGATGCTGGACAGTGTCAGCTACTGAGCAAATTAACTCTGTTTAAAGTCATTTGGAATATCTTCCTTTTGAACCACGGCTCATCTAGGTTCATTTGTTTTGTTTTTTCAATTTTCAGTTGTCTTTTCTATTTATTTAGTTTTTTTAGTATATCTTGTATCACTTGTCTTCCTGTTGTTCATCAATTTGCTTGAGCAGGCACCAGTAACATATCCATACAGTTCTGTCTCATGCTAATTCAGCCCAAGGGCATCTGCTCACTCCAGGAACACAAAGAGTCTCAGACCATTGCTTCAGGTCATGTGAATGAGGTCTATAATTGTTACTGTTTGTTGGCATATTAAATACAACACGGTAGCTTTCCAGACTCTGTTGTGTTGATGTTATACTCTCAGTAGTAGGCTCTCATCTAGTGCATTTACTGATGAACGTGGGGAATCTGCTTTTCTCTTGGGTGGAGCTCTGACGAGTTGTTGAGTCCAGATGCTGAAAATGGCGGCTCTAATGGTATGGGGGTTCCTCTTTTTTTTTAGTGTTCTCCATAATATTTACAAGATTGTAGGAAAGATGACTGTCGTTTACCCTTTTTCTATTCTGCCTTGTAGATAAGAATTTTTTTAGTTTGTATCATTTTATCTTTTATTTTAAGAAACGTCATACTTTGCACCCTTGCTTTTCTTGGTTAAAATATGTGTGTATATTTTCAGAAAAGAGACAAAACAGTGACAATGACAGACAGTAAATTGCCTGCAGAGAAGAGGATAGGAGATGGTGGGGAAAAATTATTTTTAAAGAAAAACTTAAAAACAATATAACTTAAAGCCAGATTTTTTTAAATAAGACTCAAAGAAAAGTAACCTCTAAAAGTATGTATTGCAAGCCACAATGTGTGAGAGAAGGATGAGAAAGAGAAACAGAGAGAGAGAGAGAGGAGGCAAAAGGCAGGTTGAGGGGCTGGGTGAGGGAATCAGGGGACATTGCAGGTGGGAAATGGGCACTGGTGGAGGGGATAAGTGCAGGAACACTGTATGACTGAAACCCAGACATGAATATCTTTGTAACTGTATATCTCACCGTGGTATAATAAAAAGATGAAAAATGAAAAAGAAATAAAGAAATTTATAATAACTGGATACTGTTTAATTGCATACAATTTGTTAATAAATAGTTTAAAACTAAACAACCTCCCACAGCCTCTGTGGGAGGCTCTGTTTGCCATTTTGGCTCACCTAGCCCTGCTCCACAGATTCCCAACTAAATGTGAGGACATGCTAGATAAGCAGCTAAAATTCAGGGAAACACCAGTCACTGCAGACATGGAGCTGGGACCCCTTCCCCACATCTTTTTCCTTTGGAAGGCCCAAAGAACCTGCCCACAATCTGCTTCCAGCAATGTTGGCCATGATACAAACACAGACACAAGGGGCAATGCTGCTACTGCCTTTCTCCATAGTGCGTAACCACAAAGTGGCTGCACATTATCTCAATACCTGGTATACTGTTGTACCAGGTATCCCACCACATTTATACAATTAAATTTGGGGCATACAAGTGTGAAAGCACGATGTCTGGTGTGTGGGAACATATTGATAATTTCTTATACAGTGGGCTCTAATGGCACAATATCCAGTTGAGATTCAATAATTTATTTTTGACTTTTGTCTAAGAATATATTCATTGACCGTGTTTAGAGAACTAGCTCCAACAAGCAATATAGAATAGATTATTCAGTGTATGCTTAGGACAAGCTCAAACAGAGGTTGAGAAAAAATTTGGTTTTTTTTTTTTTTTTTTTGCTTTTTGGGTCACACCCGGCAATGCTCAGGGGTTTCTCCTGGCTCTGCACTCAGGAATTACTCCTGGCGGTGCTCGGGGACCATATGGGGTGCCGGGGATTGAACCTGGGCCGGCACCAGCTGGCGCGTGCAAGGCAAAAGCCCTACTCACTGGGCTATCACTCCAGCCCCTGGTTGAGAAAAATTTGAATTAAGTGTTGTCCCTAGTGTGGTGGTGGAGGGTTTGGGGTTGGCTAGTAGAAAACCACTACATTCTAGAAACTCAGAAACTGAATACAAGAACAGAAATTGGCCTGATTCACTCATAACAAATCACAAAAATAGTAATGACTTTATCAGTACCATTCCCATATATGGGCTGTAATGGTCAATATAATTAGTGTCAGCTAAGGATGCAGGCATGTGATGGGGGTGGGTGGGAAATGAGGGTCTTTGATGATAGGAACACACTGGTGGTGGGATTGGTGTTGAACAATTAATCTAATAATTGTATTGTTAGAAAGACTTTATACTTTATAAATCACAGTGTTAATTTTTTTAAAAAAATTAATAAATGAAAAAATAAAACTCACGACCCACCAATTCAGTAGGGCCTTGGAAGCAGCCAGGGGAAACTCACTCACCAGAATCACAGCCATTTTCAACGTCCGGACTCCACAGCTCATCAGAGCCCCACCCAAGAGAGAAGCTGATTTCAAGCCCAGCTCACCAGAGCCCCACACAACAGAGCAGTCGATTTCAAGCCGAGGTAGGCAGTTCTCAGCAGCAAAAATCACCAGGCATTTGGGGAGATGGAGCTGAGGCACCCCTTCCCCTCTCCCGTCCCATCTGGGAGGCCTGGTGGTCCCGCCCACTAACTGCTTATGGGCTATCAGTCATCATGCAGAGACTCAGACACATGGAGGAGAGCTACCATCCAGCTCTCCCCTAGCTCAGCTGACCATCAGGTGCCCAGGAGGGAAAATGGGGAAGATGGGTTTTGGTCCTGGTCCATCACTTCAGTAGGGCCTCGGAAGCAGCCAGAAGAAACTCGTTCACCATAATCACAGCCATTTTCAACTTCCAGACTCTACAGCTCATCAGAGCCCTAACCAATAGAGAAGCCAGTTTCAAGCCCAGCTTACCAGAGTTCCACACAACAGAGCAGCCGATTTCAAGCTGAGGTAGGCAGTTCTCAGTGGCAAAAATCACCAGGCATTTGTGGAGATGGAGCTAGGTAGGTAGGTAGGTAGGTAGGTAGGTAGGTAGGTAGGTGGGTAGGTGGGTAGGTGGGTAGGTGGGTGGGAGGGATGGAGGGAGGAGGCAGATAGGTAGATAGGTGAATAGGTGGATAGGTGGATAGGTAGATAGGTGGATGGATGGATGGATGGATGATGGATGGATGGATGGATGGATGATGGATGGATGGATGGATGGATGGATGGATGGATGGATGGATGGATGGTTGGATGGATGGATGGATGGATGGATGGATGGATGGATGGATGGATGGATGGATGGATGGATGGATGGATGGATGGATGGATGGATGGATGGATGGATGGATGGATGGATGGATGGATGGATGGATGGATGGATGGATGGATGGATGGATGGATGGATGGATGGATGGATGGATGGATGGAGTTCATGGAAACACCAGTCTTTGCCCCTGAAAATTCTGAGGAATTCTCAGGAGACAGGCAGACTGAGTAGCCACACTGCAAAAGCTCCAGCAGCCATGCCCATGCCTCACCACTACAGCCTCAACAAGGGCTCAACTCAACCCCTTCATTAATATTCTCTGTAGAGATACCAAACAATTTCAAATGATACAAATAAGTTCAGATACCCCAGTTCCCATGCTGAGTACTCTGGTGTCTTCCTGGAGTCAGTGTCGACAGCCAATCCTTACAGTCACGCCCATCTCTCATATCTACTGCCATGTCAACTATTTGGCACAGACCTAACAACAAAGTACTATGGTGTTGAAATTCTTCACTCACCAGACAGCCAGTTCGTTCTCAATTGAAATGACATTTTCTTTCCTAAATGCCAGTGCTTTCTGAAAAGTCACTTTCTGGCATTTTGAGTTGCCTTCAATCACAAAGATCAGGAAGTAAACCAGGAAAATATACCCCCATTTAGTTTTTAACTTTTCTTTCAGGTGCTTTGGTGTCATTAATTGACATGAAAATCTAATATTCTCTCTTTATTCACTGGTTTGACAGCACATTCTACTGAGAGAAGCCCCTGCAGACTTGTCTGTCAGAATACACATTCCTGTCCCCAAGGACTCCTCTTCTGTAGTTGAAAGATTCCCTATTCTTAGTGATGGTTAGTGAGTTTGAACAGAGATAGGAATATGTGACTCTTCACTGAAAATGCATCAACAAGAAATTATTAAATGATTCTGAGAAATACATTGCTAACCTGAATTCTTGAATTCTTGTGGAGAAAGTTCTTTTACAAAGCCTGAGAAAGAAACAAACCCAGCTCTCTGTATTTCTACTGAGCAGTTTAATACAGAGCTAACACAATTTGGACAATGAAACAATCCAGAACAATTCACCATACTGAAAGGTGTCATGATAGAGACTGAGATAAAGATGAATATTTCACAAAAAAAAAAGTCCAGACCACTGTAGACTGACAGTTTCATCTAAATCTACATTTGTTGGTTTATTGGCCAGCAAAGTCAAGCTCTCTTTCACAGTAACTGTTTTCCCTTCAGTACTGCTCTCACTATTCTGTCTGAACATTTTCCCTGATATAGGCCCTCATATTCCTAATACTGAGATACACTTTCAATGCAAAGTCTATGCAGCTTGCAAAGGAAAACAATCCTGTTGCAATACCTTCTCACCTCATGACCATATTGTCCTATCCCTTGTAGTAAAGGCTATTTCCTCTTTGTACTAAAGGCTAACTTATTTGGTATTGACTCTTTGTCATCCCATTCTTGCTCCCCTTCTATCTTTTTTACCATGTGTAGTGCTCAGCTTATGTGCCTGAAATGGAAGTAAATAGATTCATATCAGAATACCCCAATCTGGGTCCTTGGATGATGTTTCTCCAGAGGTAGTTCACAGATCTGTAGCAGATTCATCTTATAGTACCTGTTAAAAATACAAATTTGAGTCAAGTCCAAGAACCACCTCCACTGCCATGGAAGCTTATTTACTAGGCTTATTTCAAGGAGTCATAAATAAATCCGGGAAGAGATCACCTAACTACAATATTTCTTGAACACTTGTTCGTGGCTGAGACTTCTGGAGCAGGCCAGCACCCGCTCAAACAAAGCTCCAGCAGCAGCTTGGTCCCATACTCCAAAGTCACCACCATGTCTCCAGCCAGGTTGCCTCACCTCAGGACTGAGCCTCACAGAGACCTGCTGAAAATCTCAAGTACATGAGACCCCCTATGACTCAAAATTCCAGGCCTTCTCAGATTGGGATGGGCACCTCCCCCCCCATGCCCCCTACTTGGAGAAGCCATGGCAATCCGCATCCACACCCCCAAAGAACTGCCTATTTAAAAATTTAACTCCAGCTGAATCACCAAGTTAAAAATTATGAATTTCCTGGAGTGCATGGCAAAATTCTGCAAATACTGACAATACTGTTCTCCAAATTCTACAATACTGATGATCCAATAGCAGGAACACACTAGATTGGATGGGATGGAACATAGAAGCCAACAAATGTTTTAGCATCTGAAGTGATTTTTCACTGAGGATTTTTGTAAAAAACAACCAAAAAAATTATATATGTATATATATACATACACACACACACACACACACACACACACACACACACACACACACACACAATTCATCCCTGCCCCTCGAGGTGTTGCAGGTGTGGCTGCAATGCCCAACTGCATCAGCAGGTGGCAGACAGGAGATAGGTTTGTCTACACCCAGGGCTGTGCCCCGTGGACATGGTTGATGATCTGACGTTAAAAAAGACTGGGCCCCTTGAGATGAACCCAGAGCCACAGCAGAGCCTGACAAACTACCAGTGGTGTATTCGATATGCCAAAAAAGTAACTATAATGGACCTCATTACCTATGAATGGAGATGTTACTGGCACCCGCTCGAGCAAATTGATAGGAAGACAAGTGACCACATTCATCATTTTCAAACTTACAGTTGAATGATGATAACCTCTCAGCATCTGTATTGCAAACAACAATGCCCAGCAGGAAAAGAGAGAGAGAGAGAGAGAGAGAGAGAGAGAGAGAGAGAGAGAGAGAGAGGTGGGTGTTGGAACATTGTGTGACTGAAATCTGATCATGAACAGCCTGATCATGAACAGTATTGTATGGTAATTCAATACAATAAATTTTTAAAAAGTACAGTTGAGTATTGTTAAGCAAATTTCCATTGTAAAACTAATCATCAGTTTAGTTTCTCCTAACTCGTAAAGGGTTTTTTGGTTTGTTTTTGTTTATTTTGCTTTGTTCTTTGATCCAAATGCCAAGCAATGCTGAGGGGTTACTCATAGCTCTGCACTCAGGAATGAGTCCTTGCTGTGCTCAAGGGACCATTTGGGATGCCAGGCACTGAACACAGATGGGTCACGTGCAAGGCAAGCATCCTGCCCATACCACACTGCTTTTATTGCTTTGGTTTTTCACTAAATTTTAAAATGAGAAGTATGGATTTCCCAGTTTTTTAAAATATATTTAAATGTATTTATTTAAGGTATTTTAAAAGATATTTCTTTTTATATTTAGTTATTTATTTTTTGACAATTACAAAAATATCCATGCTTGGGTTTCAAGCCCTACAGTGTTCCAGCACCTATCCCCTCCACCAGTGCCCACCTCCCATCACCAATGTCCCCGATACACTCCCCCTCCCCTAGCCTGCCTCCGTGGTAGGTTCTCCATCTCTTTTCTCTCTTTCTCTTTCTCTTTCTCCCTTCCCTCTCTTACATGTTGTGGATTGTAATAGACTTTCCGACAATTATTGGTCCACTGTTCCTTTCTCTGTCTTACCTAACCTCTGCTCCCACACATTTGTGGTATTTTCCACCTTTGGCAAGACCTCCTGATCCATATTTCACCTGATCTTGGACATTGGTATCATAATATCTATCTATCTATCTATCTATCTATCTATCTATCTATCTATCTATCTATCTATCTATCTATTTATGTCATGCAAATAAAGGCAGTCATTCTATATCTTTCTCTCTCCTTCTGGGTAATTTCACTCAAAATGATCCTCTCCATGTCCATCCATTTATAAGTAAATTTCATAATTTTTTTTTTCCTAACAGCTGCATAGTATTCCATTGTGTAGATATACCAAAGTTTCTTTATCCAGTCATCAATTTTCGAGATATTTCAATAGAATATAACACTTTGAGATTTCCTATTAATTTGGGGATAGGTCTGTCTGTTTCTGAAATAAAAAAGAAATTTTGTGAGGATTACATCGAATTTATTAAACACTTTGGGAAATAATATATTAGCAATAGTCTGTGTAACCCTCTGAAGCAGTACTCAGGAGGAGAGGGCTCTACAGAGATTCACAATTCCTTGACTAGTGGTTCAATGCAAGTACCTGAGGACACAGTAATACTTAGGCTGTGCAGAGTCATGGATTAACCAGCCACTCAGGTAGTGCCACGAGGCCTCAGGACTGTACACAGCAATGCTCAAGGGATCATATAATGATGGGGATCAAAGCCTGGTCACAGGAACTGCTGTAATAATTCCTGCCATTCAAAAATACCTATATAAATATTATGGGTATTAGTCCAGCTTTCAGAGTAGAAAAGATTGTTCAGCTATTGAACAATAATTGTTAAAATTCATCCTAAGTATTTAATTTTTTGCTTGTATTTTTATTGCTATTAAGCTTAATTTTAAAACTTAAA
This sequence comes from Cryptotis parvus, assembly GCA_021461705.1. NCBI lineage: Eukaryota > Metazoa > Chordata > Mammalia > Eulipotyphla > Soricidae > Cryptotis > Cryptotis parvus. The sequence continues at coordinate 2,697 of JAJIBD010013434.1, read as the reverse complement.
TTTTCCTGTATACATTTGTGTTAAATTTGAGTTGTGGGAAATAATTTCGAGGGAAGATAATATATTCAAGTAAACACATGAAATTTTTAGAGTTTATTTTAGCCACTATAATTTACAATTTCATAATACTTTAAATGATAGGGTTCTGTGCATTCAAATTTCAAACTCCATGCACCAATGGACTGACACTATTTTGAAATTTGGAGTCTCACACTCCTTACATGTGGCCTTCTGCTGGGCGAGATCCAGGATTTGTAGACCTGGTATAATTCATGGCCTGCCCTTCTACCAAGGAGTCCCCAGTTTTCAGCCTGGAGACCAGGGTAGCTGTGAATTTCACAGCTGAGTATCTCTTTCAAGATTAGGTGGGAAATTGTGAAACTGGCCAATTTACATGATGGAGATTATGGGAAGTGTATGTGGCTACTGGTGCTTCCAACAATTAGGAGGGACAAGGGGAGGCTACTTGCCCCTACTCCCTTTAATACCTAGAGTTTTCAATCCAAAGATCAGTGTACATGGAATTTAGTAGACTTGATACCTCTTCTGAAATTTGTCATGAAGCAGTGAAGCTGAGCTGCTTATACGGCAAAGACCAAGAGATGTGGGTGTGGCTTCTGCAGCTTTGGCAGGGGTGGATATTTGGCCCAACCCCTCCCAAGGGAACCCCAGAGTTTTCAGCCCAGATACAAGCAAGCCTGTGAATTTCCTTGGCTTGGCATCTCTTCCAAGATTAGTTGTGAGGCTGTGATGCGAGTCATTTACATGGTGGAGGCTGTGGGATGTAGACGTGACTCAGAGAAAAACAATTATTGAATCACTCTAAAGTACAAAATTACAAAGATATTTGTGATTGAGTTTCAAGCGTACAATGTTCCAATATCAGTCCCTTTTACCAGCTCTATTACCTTCCACCAATGTTCCTGGTTTCATCACTACCCCCCAAGCCTACCTCTATGGCAAGCATATTTCTTTCAGATCGTTCTTTTTTTAAAAAAAATATTTTATTATACCACCGTGAGGTATACAATTACTAACGTTGTTCGTGTTTGGAGGTTTCGGTCACATAGTGTTCCAGCACCCCGCCCCCCACCAGTGCCCATTTCCCACCACCAATGTCCCCAATTCCCTCCCCCTCCCATAGCCTGCCTCCATGGTAGATTCTTTTATCTTCAGATTGATCTTTAAGATCTTTTAGATCATTCTCTTAAGTTTAAGGTTCTTTTATATCAGTGTCAGTGTCTCTGGTGTGAGATGATATCTCATCGCTGTTTAAATTTGCATTTCCCTAATGATTGGTGGTATAGAGCATTTAAAAAATGTGTTATTATACCACCGTGAGATGTACAATTACAAAGATGTTCATGTTTCTGATCACAGAATTTGAGGAATTAAAAAATACAACAGCAAGCCACAGCAACAGAATTCTTTTTTTTTTTATTTAATTTTATTATTTCCCCCCCCAAATATTATTACACCATTTTAGACATACAATTGAAAGATGCTCATGTAGAGTTTTGGATCTACAGTGTTCCAACACCCATCCCTCCACCCAAACCCATCTACCATCACCAATGACCCCACCTCCCTCCCCCTCCCGCACCTCAACTACTTGGCAGATTCTGTATGTCATTTCTTTTCGTCTTTATATCTCCTTCCCGATAAACTTTCCCTGCTCTTCGTGGAATACAGTGTATTAAAAGACATTACTGTTTCACTATTTTAGTGGACCGCGAGGCCATAGGCCGCGCAAACCTGGGCTCAAACTGGTTTTGCTCTGTTGATCTGGTCGTGAGGCCATTTCTCAGCGTCCGGACAGTGAAGATGGTGGCTAGTGTGATGGGCGAGAGTTTCATCCGGCTGCTTCCGGGACCCCCAGAGGCGATGGGCCAACACCCAAAACCCATCTGCCCTCCTCGGGATCCCATCGTCAGCTGGGCTCGGCGCGAGCCGGGCTCCAGTCTCCCCAGCCGCTTGCGGCTCTGCATACTCAGCAACAGAATTCTTAACATGGAAAATCATATCTAGGATCTTGAAAACAAAATACCATTGACAACAATAATAAAGTGGCAAGAGATAAAATAAAAGAACAAAAGACAATATAGTATAATATAGCTAAAAGACAGAGTAATAATCTCCAAATAGTAGGTATACTGAAAGGGGAGGGAAACATAAAAAGGGACAATTTGTGGAAGAGATAATTCCTCAGTTCTTCTTTAACCTCTGTAGGAAGATTTTTGCCCAGATTCATGAGCTCCAAAAAAAGTACCAAACCAAATGTATTCAAATGTAACAATACATTGTAATCAAGAACCAAAGAGAGAGACAGACTAAAGCATCAAGAGAAGAAAAGCCTTAAATACAAGGGAAATGACATAAGAATTGCAACAAATCTTCCATATGAAACTATCTAAGGAGGATAAGAGTGGAATTATATATTCAAAGTAGCTAATGAAAAACTTTCAAACCTGAGTTCTGTACCCTGCAAAGCTTTTGTTTAGATTTGAGGGAGATATAAAATATTTTCAGAAAAATAAGAGGTAGTGACATTTTCTACAACTAAACCAACAAAACTAAAAGGTTGCCTATAAAAACCAAGTGGCAATAGCAAAAACAGCTAAGCTCCACACACATAAAAAACACCAAGACAGCTATTTTTATGTCAGTAATCTCTCTTAATGTCAGTGGACTAAACTC
>JAJIBD010013433.1:7500-53570 GCA_021461705.1 Cryptotis parvus | reverse complement strand
GCCTGTGGGGGGGTTTGTGAGTCTGTAGGGCACATGTACTCTGTGAGAGGCGTATGTGTCTGGGGGTTTGAGTCTGTGAGCTCTGTGTGCGTGTGTGTGGGTGCCTGTGTGGGTGTCTGTCAGCAGCTGTGTGTGAGGTTGTGTGTCTGTCTACTCCACGGGGCTCTCCCCAGCAGCCTTAAGCTCTCTCCGGGTCATGCTGAGCCGCACTGGTGTTTTCTAGACATCCTCAGAGAGGACCAGAGGGGCTCAGTCCCCTGACCACCGGTGCTGTTGGGACGCGAGCCAGAGCGGCGGAGAGTCCACCAGGCCCTGAAGGCTGTGGGCGCCCTTCACAGATCCCTGGAGCCCTGAAGACTCGCGTTCTCCACAGGGAGCAGGTCGTGGGCCCTGCCTGTGGGACATGCTGTTGCCCAGTCGGAGCTGGTCCTGCCCACTCGGGAGCAAGCAGCAAGTGCTGAGTGGACGGTGCGTCTGGGGCAGCTGGTGCCCAGCACACTCCCCGCCCAACCCCGGGTCGATACCTGTGTAGGAGTTGAGGTGGCCGGACTCGGTCTTCACAGCTCAGCAAACCTGCGGAAGGGGAGAAGCTCAGTGGCCTGCACAGGCTGAGAGCAGCCCAGCCTTCACGGGTACACACATACATGCACATGTGTGCACACGTGCCGCATACCTGCATACATGTATGTCGCATGTGCAAAGTGCACTGTACTCTGCTGTGTGTGCACGTTGGTATATGTGCGGTGGGTACATGTGTGATGGACGCATGTGTGGCAGTGGGTACATGTGTGATGGACACATGTGTGGCAGTGGGTACATGTATATGGACGCATGTGTGGCAGTGGGTACATGTGTGATGGACGCATGTGGGCAGTGGGTACATGTATATGGGACGCATGTGTGGCAGTGGGTACATGTATGATGGACGCATGTGTGGCAGTGGCTACATGTGTGATGGACGCATGTGTGACAGTGGGTACATGTATGATGGACGCATGTGTGGCAGTGGGTACATGTATGATGGACGCATGTGTGACAGTGGGTACATGTATGATGGGCGCATGTGTGCTGCATGTGAGCATGCACATGTGCACACATGTGGAAACCCGTGTGAGTGTGTGCACGCATGTGACTGTGTGTGACTATGTATGTGTCTGTGTGTGCTTGTGTCGTGTGTATGTGTGTGGTTCTGAAAATCCCAGCATCTGCTAGGGAATTTAAGGCCCTGCAGCAGGGTGGGCGTGGAAGGGAAGGCGGGCGTGGAGGATTAGCATAGCTTCCCCCATAGCAAAGATTAGCAAAGATATCCCCCAGGGTCTCCCGGGGTCCTCCAGACTGAGGCTAATCGGCAGGCTGGGGGCACGCCCTGTTCCCCGCCCGCCCATGGACCTTGGGGGCTCCACCAGCGCTTCTCCAGGCCCGGCCACACGAGACACTTCGGGGTCTGCCACCCCAGGACCAGCCTCCTGCAGGGGGAATGACGCGGGCGCTGGGAGAAGCTGCTGGTCACGCCCTGCTAGCCACAGCTGGGCAGTAGCTGGGCAGTGCCCGCAGCTCCTAGCACAGTCCCTCAGTAGAGAAATGCCAGGGGTGCTGGGCAGGTGCAGGCACCTACATGGCCACTCATGGTTGGCAAAGCAGGGGCAGACCCAGTTGCAGAAACGTGCCGGGTCAGCCTGGGCATTAAGAAAACTCACTGGGCTGGAGGCTGCCCAGCAGAAACGATGACCGAGGCATGGTCAGAGGCACATACGTCTTTCCCGGGTGGTCATTACCCCCGCTCGGGGCAGCTGGGACCCAGGGGAAGTGAGGGCCCGTGCCCAGTCCGGAGCCCAAGCTGACCGCAGACGGTGTGCTCTTTACAAGTCTGAGCTCTTGGGGTGTGTGCGCGTGTGGAAAAACGTGGCTTTACCCCAGGGTCAGGGCTGTGGCACACGAGGCGCCTCTGGCTCGCTCCCTGATACTCTCACCTGCTCTTTCTAGCGGTCATAAACCCCAGCTGGCCCCTCTGCGCTTCTGGTCACCCCTGGCTTAGCCCCGCCCCCGCTGAGAGCAAGGCTGCAGTTCCAGCTCTGTCCAGGAGGTGCCGCTGTCAGGACTCGGCCTGAAGGATGCCCGGCCGGGCCGCGTTTCATCAGCACGTTTCGGCCCGGCAGGGAGCGAGGGAGAAGGGGCGGGGGGGCACAGACGAACGCCCCCAGCCTCACGCGGGCGCCCGGGATTCGGATCCGGAGCCCTGCCCCGCGCGCACCCCAGCAGCAAGCGGCAGCCGCGGCGCTCCCTGGTGCTGGACTGAGGCAGCGCGCTGCCTTGCACGTGGCCAGCCTGGGACTGATCCCCGCGCCCGTAGGACCCCCGTCCCTGCCAGGAGTGACCCCTGAGTGCAGAGCCAGGATGAAGCCCTGAGCAGCGCCGGCGGTAGCCAAAACCTTTCTAAGAGAAGGGGTGGGGGAGCGATGCACAGCGTCCCCCGAACGGTTTATTTCCCGGCCTGGAGCGCAGGTCTGGGCGTGGGCGGCAGGGAGCCCGGCCAGGCTCTGAAATCGAGGCCCCCTTCCCCAGGAAGAGGCAGGTGTGTGCGTGTGCGACTCCCACCCGGCCGGGGGAGACGCCCACCGCCAGCACCCCACCCCAGGAAGCTGCGGGCCCTGTGGGGGCTCCTCACCCCAGGGCCATGCCTGAAATCTGCCCACCTAGAGGTGCCTCCTGTCCTCTTCGGAGGGGGCGGGGCTGAAGGGCACTGCCAGGAGCGGCTCCCTCACCCGGTATCAAGGGTTGTGTGTTGCTCAGGGACCACTCCTGGTTCAGTGCTCGGGGTCAGGCCCGGAGCAAGCCCCCCCCCCCCTCTACCCCCCCCCACAGTAACTTAAACGAGCTTGTCCAGGCCATCTGCAGGCAGCCCTTGACCCCTGGTGCTTGAGCTCCTCCAGGCACTACCGAAGCAACCAACATTTGGGACATCTGCCGCCTGTCTGCCTCCCCAGGTAGCTCTAAGGCAGGGTACGGGCTCCCCAGCTCCTGCACCCCAAGATGGGAAGGGCCCAGACGGGTGAATGGAACCGGGTCTCCATCGCCGGCTTCCACACCCCGAGCTGGGCCGCTGCCAGGTGGGGAAACTGAGGGTCGGCGCCCAGGCCGGCGATACTGGGGGGGTGGGCACTGCCCGCTGGACTCTGGCCCTCCTTCCGGTCACCGGGCAGGTGGAGGATCAAAGGCCAGGGCACATTTGATCCAACCCGGGGAAGAACTGGTTTGTTCCTGCAGGAGATGGGCCGCCAGATTGGGGACTGGGCGACGCCCCCACTCCCCGGGAGGGCACCGCTGAGACGCCCGCGGGCACCTTCCACCTCCTTCCCCACGCGGCCAGCGGAGCCTCCAGGGCCGGGCCGACGTTTCCTGTCCGGCGGCCGCTTCCGCAGGCCCCAGCTGGGCGCCTGGGGGCCGAGAGTCCATGTGCGGTAAACTGAGGCAGGGCGGGGAGGCGCAGACGTGCCCACGCCCAGGTCTGGGGAGTCTGGAGTCGAGCAGAGGAAAGAGGGGACGGGCTGGAGAGGGGGCCGTGGAGGGTGGGCGGGGAGTTCGCCGCGTAGAGGGGAGTGGATCAGGGCCCCAACCCCAGAAAGGTCTGGGGCGCACCGGGGACCACCCCCGACCTGTTTCTCCCGTGCGCGGCCATCAGGCACCAGAGCGACCCGACCCTCCGCATCTAGGAGGGAGCCGGGGCGCGGGCACTCTGGGTCCGCGCTGGGCCCGGCTCCGGAGCGCGCGACCCTCCGCACGGGGCCCGCGGCTGGCGGGTGGGCTCCGCGGAGGGGGCTGACCTAGGCTCTGGCGTGGACGGGCACTGGGGTCCCTTTTCGGCCGGGGGCGCCTTACCGGGTCGCAGGCGGCGGTGACAGACGACGCAACGGGGCCGGTGATTGCGAGCAGCCCGGGTTATAAGCGCGGAGGCGGGGGCCGGTCCGGGACCGGGGGGGGGGGGCGCGCGGCCAGGCCCCGCCCTCGCCCCTTAGCTCAGCGGCCGCGGCCCGGCGGTGGGCGGAGCCTACACCCCCGCCCCTTCCCACCCTTGGCCACGCCCCACGCCCCAGCCGCTCAGCAGCCGCAGTCCCGCTGAGTAGGCGGAGCTTAAACGCCCGGGCCCCGCCCCCTTCCCGCCCTTTCCCAGACGCCTGGGGGCCAACGCACGGGGAGAGGACGCCTCCTGGCAGGGGGCCCCTGTGGCCGCGCCTCCGAGTGACTGAGACCGGGGCAGCGGGCAGAAACTGGCTGTCTGGCCCTGGAGTGCTGGCAAGACCTCAAAGTGCCTCCCTTTATCCCCACGCCAGCCCAATGAACCCAACTCTTTGGTACAAATGAAAAACTGAGCTGGAGGTCGGGTTTCGCGTTCACGCGCCCTCGCCCTGTCGGACTAGATGTCCTGGGGTGGGGAGTGGGCAATCACCCCAATAAACAGTGAGGGCACACTCGTGCCCCTCACCCTGTTGGACTAGACGTCCCCGGGGTGGGGAGTCACCCCAATAAATCTCCACTCTGGAGGTTGGGCGCGCTCAGAAATGAAGCTTCTTGCTGACACAGAGAAGTGTGACCCCACTGGGCCTCCAGAAGGTTCTACCTGCCCACCCCTGCCCCCCAGACCAGCACCTTGAGCCAGCAGAGCTGGTGTTTTTGGAGGGTGGAGGTGGGGGTCACACCTGATAACGCACAGGTTACTCCTGGCAGTGCTTAGGGGACCCTGTGGGGTGTCAGGGATCAAAGCTGGGTCATCCACATGCCAGGCAAATGCCCTTTCCTCTGTACTGTAACCTGCCCCAGCAGGGTTGGTTTTACCTAAGATCCCACGGGAAGAAGTGGACCAGGCTGGGATTGGAGACGCCCCCCAAACATCACCCCCATTGCTAAAAACTGTGACAGTTATGTGGAAGTTGGGGTTGACTTTAAGAGCAGTTCCTAGGGTCACCGTTCAGAGAGGGAGGCTTCACTTAATTCCTTTGTGACTTGCCAGAGTGGTCGTTCTGTGTGTGCAGAAGCCCGAAGACCCTATTCAGAGGCAACCTGGCAGGTGCTTTGGCGTGTGGTACGGGGTCCCGGGTTGGTGGGGATGTGCAAAGACCCATGTGGCTTCCATCTCCGCGCACTGACCGTTCTCAGGGGATGCTTCTTGTGTTCTTCATGAAATGCATTTCTAAGCATCTTAATATTTTTCTTTTAAATTGCTGTAAATGGCATTTCAGATTTTACCACCAGTGTTTGTTTCTATGTAAACCATCTCAGAAAGAGTAGTTTTGCTCTTCTCTTTATTATGTCTGAGCTTTTCTTTTTCTTGCTTCATTGCAGTGGCTGTGGAGCAGGTGTCTCACCACAGTGCCCCGCAGTGCAGGCTTACGAGAGCAGGTGTTGGTGTCTTCTGTTGGCACGAGTTAGAGGCTTTTGGCAAACGCTTGTCTGCCTGGGCTGAGCCCTCGTGGGGCTTCTTTACCTACGGTGGTGACTCATGCTGGCTCCTTCTCCAGTGTCAACTTTTCCTCCCTGGAGGATTTGGAATAATAATATCCCGAGGGATAATCGTGTCTCAATGAAGCTGACTTAGGAGTTTTTCTGGAAAGATCGACAGAGGGAGGATTTTGGGTCGAGCAGGCATCGGGGTGCGCCCTGATCCAGATCCTGAGCTTTGGCTCTGGAGTTCGCGGAGCAGTGGGCGGCCGCAGTGACAGCGTGTCCGTGGGGTCAGAGCTGACTTTGTGTGTGTGACACAGATCACTTCATCCATTTATTTTGGGGGGGGGCGGTGCTCATGGCTACTACCAGGGGGCCATCCCGGGCCTACATGGTCTTGCACTCATGACGCTGAGCTCTCTCGCTCTCCCCTGACCCTAGGAATAACTTTTTTCAGGGTTTTAATTACTTATTTTTTTCAAAAGTTTATAGCTTTGCCCTGGATTATCACAGACTGGGTTGATTCAGAGGCTTTTTTGCGGGTCACACTCAGGGACCAGCTCTGTCCTCCCGGCCCTGCGTCCAGCTCTGTCCTCCCCGGCCCTGCGCCCAGCTCTGTCCTCCCAGGCCCCGCGTCCAGCTCTGTCCTCCCGGCCCTGCATCCAGCTCTGTCCTCCCAGGCCCTGCGTCCAGCTGTGTCCTCCCCGGCCCTGCGTCCAGCTCTGTCCTCCCAGGCCCCTGCGTCCAGCCGTGTCCTCCCCGGCCCTGCGTCACAGCTCCCTGTCCTCCCGGCCCCTGCGTCCAGCTGTGTCCTCCCTGGCCCTGCATCCAGCTGTGTCCTCCCCGGCGCTGTGTCCTGCTGCGTCCTCCCGGCCCTGCGTCCAGCTGTGTCCTCCCGCCCTGCGTTCAGCTGTGTCCTCCCGGCCCTGCGTCCAGCTGTGTCCTCGCTCGGCCCTGCGCTCCAGCTGTGTCCTCCCCAGCCCTGCGTCCAGCTGTGTCCTCCCCGCCCTGCGTCCAGCTGTGTCCTCGCCGGCCCGCGTCCAGCTGTGTCTTCGCCGCCCTGCGTCCAGCTGTGTCCTCCCCGCCCTGCGTCCAGCTGTGTCCTCCCGGCCCTGCGTCACAGCTCTGTCCTCCCGGCCCTGCGTCCAGCTGTGTCCTCCTTGGCTCTGTGTCCAGCTGTGTCCTCCCCGCCCTGCGTCCAGCTGTGTCCTCCCGGCCCTGCGTCACAGCTCTGTCCTCCCGGCCCTGCGTCCAGCTGTGTCCTCCCTTGGCTCTGTGTCCAGCTGTGTCCTCCCCGGCCCTGCGTCCAGCTGTGTCCTCCCCCCCTGCGTCCAGCTGTGTCTCCCCGGCCCTGCGTCCAGCTGTGTCCTCCCCGGCCCTGCGTCCAGCTGTGTCCCTCCGCCCTGCGTCCAGCTGTGTCCTCCCCGGCCTGCGTCCAGCTGTGTCCTCCCCGGCCCTGCGTCCAGCTGTGTCCTCCCCGGCCCTGCGTCCAGCTGTGTCCTCCCCGGCTCTGTGTCCAGCTGTGTTCTCCTTGGCTCTGTGTCCAGCTGTGTCCTCCCGGCCCTGCGTCACAGCTCCGTCCTCCCTGGCCTGCGTCCAGTTGTGTCCTCTTTGGCTCTGTGTCCAGCTGTGTCCTCCCGGCCCTGCGTCACAGCTCCGTCCTCCCCTGTTCTGGCCCTACGTCATCGAGGCTCTTTCCGACTGCCCGGCTCGTCCCCCGGCACACCAGCTCTCATGCTGCCGCTGGCACGTGTCTGGAGTCTCCCCAGGCAGACGCCCGGCCCCTGCCCCACCCTGTCCCTCTGGGGACCTGCAGTCCTCCTGCCCAGCCCCCACTGACGGGGACCTGACTGGCCTCTGTCTGTCTCCCTCCCTCCACACTCAGGACACCTGGAGCAGGCGTCGGGGAGGCCTCTGTGGTGTAAGGCTCTAGAGCCTTCCCCTGAGTGGCCCTCGGGGCTACCACACTGTCCCTCAGGCCTGGACACTGCCCGGGGAACAGCCTGCCAGGCCCTGCCCAGCAGGGAACACACAGTCCGGTTGTTGTCTTCTTGGAAAAGTCCCATCAGGGAGTTTAATGAGTGACCCGCAAAGCTGTTTTCCACCTCAGGGTCAGAGGGCGCCAGGGCCAGCAGCCGGATGGGGCCGGTGAGGGCGGCCACCGAGCGGGTGGGAACTCCCCGTGAGCTGGCTCTGGCTGCCCGTTCCCGAGGGCGTCCTGGGGTGGGCACACTCGGGTGCAGCTGGCAGGGACTGTAGTCTGGGCTCCAGGGGGGCTGTCTCCAAGGCCCACACGGGACACTGGCGCCCACCCCCCGCCCTGCAGCGCTGTCCCCCGCTGCCCCTCCCGCCCCTCCCACCTCTCGGCCTTGCAGAGCTGGGCTGGAGGCGGGAGCTTAGTGCCGTGGGCCTCTGCTCTCTGGGGGGCAGGGCTGGGCTGAGGGAGCAGAGACCAGAGGGTTTCCCGAGCCCCTTTCTGGGGAAATGACCCCCGATTCCTGCCGACAGAGTTCCCGGAGCGCAGACCTGGTCCTCCCAAGTGGGCAGGGGTGGCTGGCGAGGAGGGCGGGTGCTGCTCCCCCGGGGCCTCACGCCTGCCCAGGGCCGGGTCCCAGTGCTGAGGCTGAGTCCATCAAAATTAACAGCCAGGGGCAGGGCTTGGGGTGACCCACGGCCTCAGACGTTGCACAAAGATGACGCTCGGGGGGCCTCAGGGGTGGGCACAGAGGGAGGAGCGCGGGAGCCCCTCCTCCACTTCCCCTTCTCTCTCCGCCCGCCAGCCCACGGGCCCGCGTGGCCTCTGTGCTCTACCCCCCCCCCCCCGTCCCGCCTCTTTCTGGCACAAGCTGCAAGTTGAGCAGTTTTAGCGTTTGTAGACTGAGCAAGAAAGAAATCAAAGCAATGTGACAATCAGACGGACTTCCAAGGTCCTGAACTGCAGCGGAGCTGTGGGGCCGCGGCCAGCAGGTCGGCTGAGGGCTCCCCCACCGTCCTTCTCAGCAACTTCCCGGTTTTTTTTTGCTTTTTTGGGTCACACCCGGCAATGCTCAGGGGTTTCTCCTGGCTCTACACTCAGGAATTACTCCTGGGGGTGCTCGGGGGACCATATGGGATGCCAGGGATTGAACCCGGGCAGGCATGGGCTGGCCACGTGCAAGGCAAACGCCCTACCCGCAGGGATCGCTCGGCCCCACTTCCCGGTTGTGTGTGGGGCCACAGCTGGAGGTGCTCAGCGGCTGCTCCTGGCTCCATGTTGCTCCCGGGGGACCCTGCGGTGATGAACCTGGGCCTCCTGTGTGCAAGAGCTGCTGCTTTCAGATGCCAGAGTCCAAAGGCCAGAGGCTCTAAGGCGTGGCAGGGCCCTGAGGGGTAGGCGGGAGGTCCTGGTCTAACCACTGGACCGCCCCACCCGGTGTCTCCGCACTCTCAGCCCCCGTCCCCACCTGTGGGGCCCTGCTGGCTCCTTTCCCGTGTGCCCCAGTCTTTTGGGAGGGTTCTGTCTCCGTGAAGGATGGAATAAAAGAACCAACTCTGGCGGCAGTGGTCAAGGCCTGGGCACGAGCATCGGGCTAATGGGACGGTGACCGTGGCATGGGGCGAGGGGACCCCGCTCCCCAAAACCACTGGAGCAGAAGCTTCATTCCGGGGCAGCAGGGCCAGGGGCACGGCAGGGGCTCAGGGCTGCAGGCGGGCGGACGGTACCCCAGGAGAGGGAGGCATCACCCGCTGAGCCAGAGACTCGCCCGCACGGCCCGCAGGTGCCGCCACATTCTCCTCCGTCGCACTCGGCCCACCAGAGGCTGAGCAGCTGTTCTGGGATTTGCTGCCCCTTTATGGCAGGGACACCTCCCCGATGTCCCCAGGCACCTCCCAGGTCTCTTCTCGTGCGCCCCAGAACGTGGGGTGCCCAGCACGAGGTATGTCCCTGTGAGGTGCTTGGCTGGCAAGTGAAGGACCCGCCTGTTGGACCCACATCAGGAGCCGAGGTGGGGGTCTGCCCTGTCTGAGGGGTTCCCTCTCAGTTCACACTCCCGGCCCATGCACCCAGGTGCGAAGATCTTTTGGTTTTTTGTCACACCCGGTGGCGCTCAGGGGGTTTCTCCTGGCTCTGCACTCAGGAACTGCTCCTGGCAGTGCTCGGGGACCATATGGGATGCCGGGATCGAACCCGGGTCAGCCTGTCCGGCCGCGTGCAAGGCAAACACCCTCCCCACTGCGCTGTCTCTGGGCCCAGGAGGACCGTTCTATTTGGGGGGCAGGCGAGTGGCCCCAGAGGCTCCTGGGCACCCTCCTCCTCCGCCCAGGCTGCTGGGCCGCTGCCTGCTCCAGGGCCCGGTGGCTGACAGACTGGCGGCTCCTCCCAGCCGAACCCCCTTTACGAATGCACAACGGGGACTCAAAAGGTCAGTTACAAACATGTTTATGTGGCCACGCGAGGCCCATTTAGGGTGACACCGGGCGTCTCCCGGCCTGGAGATCGATACCTGTGGTTACCAGGGCAGCGGGTGGGGGGGAAGCACAGGTCCGCACTGTCCCCGGTCAAGGCTGCACGCAGGGTCGTGTTGACCGAAGGCTCCGTGACGCCACGGGAGGAGGGGCGGCTGCCACTGACCTCGCCTGGCCTGAGTCGTGGGGGCTGGGCCAGCCGGTCTCCTGCCCTCCGTCCTGGGCCCCCTCAGTAGGGGGTAGGGGGATACAGCGATGAGCAGCACGTAGAGGCTCTGGTGGCGCGGGGCCGCGGCACGCACTGTGAGCCGGTAGAGGCCGGCGCGGTGAGCGCGACGGCGGGTGTAGACGGCGCCCAGGCCGGCGCTCAGCGGCGCAGCGCAAAGGGGCTGTGTGGGTCGGGCTCCAGCACGCTGAGCTCTGTGTGGTTGGCGGCCACGCCGGCCTCGGAGAGAGCAGTCACCCGGGCCACGTCGTGGTGGGCACGCAGGCCCAGGGGCAGAGGCAGCAGCTTGTACTGCAGCGTCGAGGGACGCTGGCCCTGCAGTCCCGGGAGCAGCGCCGGAAGCACGTCCCTGCGTGGACACAGGCAGCTGCCCAGCTGGCCCCCAGGGAATCCCCAGCCCGTGCTGCCCGCAAGGGCGGGGGGCCAGGTCACCACACCCCAGCACGGCACCTCACGCCCCCCGCCCCACCCGCCAGCGTCTGTGTGCCCGGGCTGTGCGTGCTGAGTGGTCAGGCAGGGCCACGGCAGGGCGGCAGGCCCCATGCTCCCAGCTTATGGTGCCCCTGCTTCTCTCCCAGCGCTAGCCTCTCCCCAGAAAGCCCTCTAGTGCGGAAGGCCTGCTGCCCGCCAAGGGTCTAGGACTTCCCGTGGGGCATCCCACTGGCCTCCTGGAGGGGCCCGCTGCGGCCTTCCTTACCCGGGGCTGGAGCCCTGCCGGTAGGTGTCGGGGCACGGCGTGTCCACGCACTGGTAGCTGCCGCGGGTGTTGAAGCACATCTGGCCAGGGCCGACTCGATGCCGTCCTCCTCGCACTTCGTCGATGTCTGCGGGGGGGCAGAGGGCATGGGCAGGAGCCCAGGGGGTGCCCACGGTGCCGGGGCAGGGCAGAGAGTCGGGGCACCGTAAGCCTTTACACTATGCTACCATGACAGCTAAACCAGTGACCAGCAAGTGTGTTCCACGGAAAACACAGAAGTAAAGAAAGGCGGGTGGAAGGCGTGTGGACAGTCCCTCGGCACATCAGCGTACTGAGGCCCTAGAGCCCAGCCAGGAGGCCCCTCGGCCTGTCTCTCCGGATCTCCCAGGCGGCTGTGTGGGGCCGAGGTGCCCGTCTCCCCAGGGGCGCCCCACTGCTCGCTCCTCCCTTTGCGTAAAGACATTCACTGTCCCCCACCCAGGCACAGAGATGGAGACAGGAAGTCTGGGCTGTGGCAGTGTCACTGGCTGGCCCAGGCACTGAAGGGGCCACACAGACATCGCGGGCAAGTGAAGGCCCGTTTCTGCGCGCACCAGCTGCAGCCGCCCGAGGAGCCCGGCTCTGGGCCGCCACGCGCCCGACTGCCCCAGGAGGCTGCGGCTGCAGGGAGAGGCCCAGGCTTGATCAAGGCGCTGGCACGGACCCCGCTGGGTCTCAGCTCCTGCCCGGCCGGCAGTGGGAGCTGCCTCCCAAGCCCCAGAGATGCTGGAGCACGCGAGGGCCGGAAGCGGGCCCGTCCCACGCAGCCGGCGCGTGCTCACCCTGGCAGTTCTTCCCGCTGGGCAGGAGGCGGTAGCCGGCGGGGCAGAGGCATCGGTAGCTGCCTTCTGTGTTCCGGCAGGCGTGTTGGCACAGGCTGGGCACGCGGCACTCGTCCAGGTCTGCCCAGCACAGGGGTGGGGGTGGGGGCAGATGCCCGCTGAGTCACGGCTGCCCAGGTGAGCCCATGCCTGCTGGGCAGGCCCCAGACAGGGTGCTATGCCCCCCAGTCCGGCAGCTGGGGTCCCCGCCATGCCCGAGGGCTAAAGAGGAGCCTCGGCTGAGGTGCCTGTAACCTCCCCATCCCCTCCCGGCAGCCTGGGGCTTGGGTGGCGGCCGCTGACCCCACCGCAGCCTGGAACACCCTTCACTCTACTCCGGGTATTCTCTTCCCTGTCTGCCCCACTGCTGAGCCCGGGTGCTTCCCTAGTGGGTGCTGGGACACTTGCCCAGGAGAGCCCGTTGGACCAGAGGATCCTGTGCCCAATGGCGGCGCCATCCCGGGGACAGCCCCGTCACTGCTGGGGAGCCTCGCGCACAGGAAGATGGGAGCGGCCTTACCCTGCAGACTCCATGCTGCTGGATGAAGCCAGGCGGGCACCAGGCCGGCCCCCACCGCCCAGGGCTCTGGGGCGTGGCGGAGGGAGACCCAGGCGTGGTAGGAGCGGGGCCGCAGCCAGGGGCCCCGAGAGCTGACAGTGGTCACGTTCTGGCCCCTGAGTTCACGCTCGGGCAGGCCACACGTCCTGCCGTCCGGGAGGGCACGCGGCCAGGCGGGCACAGGCAGCGGAAGCTGCCCTGCGGGGTTCTGGCACCGGTGGGCTGGGGTGCAGGACGCTCCGCACACTCGTTGATGTCTGAAAGGAGCAGGGCACGGCCGCTGGGCCTCCTGCCTCTGCCGAGCCAGCCCGGTACCCTGGCCCAGCCCCGCCTCCCGGCCCCTAGGGCCCCTTCCACTCTCTCAGCCCCTTCCCTCCACCCTGCCTCCTTGGGGGCTCCCGGGAGAGGTGACCCCAGAGTGGAGGGGAGAGACTGTGGGCCGTGAACATGGCAGAGCACAGAACCCAGCACTCAGAACCCAGCACTCAGAACCCAGCACTCAGAACCCAGCACTACAGAATTCGGCACTCAGAACCCAGCACTCAGAACCCAGCACCACAGAACTCAGCACTCAGAACCCAGCACTCAGAACCCAGCACCACTGAACTCAGCACTCAGAACCCAGCACTCAGAACCCAGCACCACTGAATTCAGCACTCAGAACCCAGCACCGGGGCGGAGCGATAGCCTAGCGGTAGGGCGTTTGCCTTGCCCGGCCGGCCCATGCCGGCCGGGTTCGATCCTGGCATCCCATATGGTCCCGAGCACCGCCAGGGAGTAATTCCTGAGTGCAGAGCCAGGAGAAACCCCTGAGCATCGCCGGGTGTGACCCAAAAAGCAAAAAAAAAAAAAAAAAAGAACCCAGCACCACTGAACCCAGCACTCAGAACCCAGCGCCACAGAACCCGGCACTCAGAACCCAGCACCACAGAACTCAGCACTCAGAACCCAGCACTCAGAACTCAGCACTCAGAACCCAGCACCACAGAAATCAGCACTCAGAACTCAGCACTCAGAACCCAGCACTCAGAACCCAGTACTGAACTCAGCACTCAGAACCCAGCACTCAGAACCCAGCACTCAGAACCCAGCACTCAGAACCCAGTACTGAACTCAGCACTCAGAACCCAGCACTCAGAACCCAGCACTCAGAACCCAGCACCACAGAACTCAGCACTCAGAACCCAGTGCCACAGAACTCAGCACTCAGAACCCAGCACCACTGAATTCAGCACTCAGAACCCAGCACCACTGAACCCAGCACTCAGAACCCAGCGCCACAGAACCCGGCACTCAGAACCCAGCACCACAGAACTCAGCACTCAGAACTCAGCACTCAGAACCCAGAACTACTGAACTCAGCACTCAGAACCCAGCACTCAGAACCCAGCACTCAGAGCCCAGCACCACAGAACTTCGGCACTCAGAACCCAGCACTCAGAACCCAGCACTCAGAACCCAGTACTGAACTCAGCACTCAGAACCCAGCACTCAGAACCCAGCACTCAGAACCCAGTACTGAACTCAGCACTCAGAACCCAGCACTCAGAACCCAGCACCACAGAACTCAGCATTCAGATCCCAGCACCACAGAACTCAGCACTCAGAGACCCAGCACTCAGAACCCAGCACCACAGAACTCAGCACTCAAAACCCAGCACCACAGAAATCAGCACTCAGAACCCAGCACTCAGAACCCAGCACTACTGAACTCAGCACTCAGAACCCAGCACTCAGAACCCAGCACCCCAGTAGGGAGCACCTCAGAACTCTGCACTTCAGAAATCAGCACTCAGAACCCAGCACTCAGAACCCAGCACCACAGAACTCAGCACCACAGAACTCAGCACTTAGATGTAGCACTCAGAACCCAGCACCCCAGTAGGCAGCACCTCAGAACTCTGCACTTCAGAACGTAGCACTCAGAGAACTCAGCGCCTCAGAACTCACTCAGCACCTCAGCACCCAGACCACAGATCTCAGCACCTCAGAACTAGTACAATAGATTCAGCACCACAGACCCCAGTACCACAGAACTCAGCACTACAAAACTCAGTTCCACAGGACCAACATCATCCTGGTCCCAAAGTGGGGCGGGGTCCCTGTACCTAGGCAGGGCAGGCCGGGGCCCTGGGTCCGTATCCCCGGGGGCACCGACAGCGGTACCCGCCCGCCGTGTTGTCACAGAGCTGGCTGGAGCGGCAGTCGTGGGGTCTCCTCCAGACATTCGTCCACATCTGGGGGGCGGGGTACAGCTGAGCACAAGCCCCCACTGCAGCCTCCTGCCTAGAGCCACATCAGGTGGGGGACCCCACTTCCCAGTTGCAGAGGGCTCGCACGGGTACGAGAGTTTTGGGGTCGGAGGGAAGAGAGGGAGGCGGAGGTGGCGAGAAGAGAGAAAAGGAGAGGCGGGAGAGGGCGCTCCATCTCGCTCTGTCTCGGGCCGATCCCCACTCCCCGCGCCCTTTCTCCTGTCCTATGGAGGAAGGGCGAAGCGGAAGCTAGAGGGACCCAGCAGTGGAGCCCCTAAAACCTGGCGCCCCCTCCAGGAAGCCCAGGGGAAGTGCAGGCCTGGACGAGCACTCCAGAACCCACTGGGTCCCTGGCCCACCTCATGGGGGTCCCCCAGGTCTTCTGCTGCCCCTGGCCCCACTGCTGGGTCGCCCGGGAATGTGTGTGGTGGCGTCCCACAAGGCATCACTTCACAGCCCGCCCGTCGGCATTCAGCCGGGAGCCAGGCTCACAGCCTGGTAGGCAGCAGTGGGCCTGAGCAGGTCCTCACAGCGCTGGCCTTTGGGGCAGAGCTGGGGCTCCCACGCACACTCGTCCACGTCGGGGGGACAGGGCCTGCGTGAGGGCCGCAGCCCCAACCTACCTCAACATCCCACTCTGGCCCAGGTGACCTCACCCAGGCCCCAGCGCTGCTGCGAATGACCCCCTTCTAGATCCTTCCTCCATACACCCACCCTCCCAACACAGAGCCCAGGGGACCCCAAGGCCAGGGTGCCTGGGGGTACTCACCCACACAGTATGTGCCCTCAGGATCCGGCTCAAAACCCTCTGGACAGCTGGGCTCATTCTCCTCTGTAAGACGAGCCTAAGTCAGGATGCCAGGCTGGGGCCCAAGGTGCGGCCGGACAGTGGCCCCAAGTCCATGGTGCAGAGGAAAAGCACAGAGCCAGGGGGCACCTATACCAAAGCGCCCCTCAAGCCCAGGGGTGCAGAGAGGCGGTGCACGGGAAAGCCTAGAGTGTGGGCCCCTGGGCTGCCCAGAGCCTCTGCATCTCGCCTGGACTTACCTCCTGCAGGCCACTTTGTAGAGGGGCAGGAAGACCGTTTGGATCTGCGACTCTAGGTGGTGGAATATCTTACCATGGTATACATATTTTCTCTCATGTTCCCACGATCATCGTGGGACTAGACAGATCTTACCAGTATTTTTATCTGGCTACACGGGATCTCTTAAGTATAATATAGTTATAATAATTAGATCTGAGAGAAATGCTGTTTGCCTCCAAGCAAGCAAGCGCGGCTCTCTAATAAGTCTAAAGGCTAATATCCAAACCAACGATGAAGTAGAGACAAGGATCTTGTGAAGGCTTGGAAAAAAAATACACCTGGTTATAGACTCTCCATGGTACAGATACACGCCTTCCCCCACTGTGCATAGGGCCTGCAGGGGACCTTCGAGGGTAGATCTTGGCTGGGGCAATATTAACATTTCCTGGGAGAAGCAAACCTGAGAGAATTGGCCTTAACTGCTACCCTTGATGTGGCCTGAAGAGATCTGCTGTAGCCTTCTCTTCCCTCCGCCGTCCCTCTCTCCTCTCTCTTCCTGCCTGCTCTCTGCCTCTGCTCTCCTTCTCCCGTTCGCGTCCCTGTTGGGCCTAGGCACGTGGTAGTGGCCATCTTGGCCCAGGATTCTAAACCTACCGGTGGCTGGGGCCCAGCCAGGAACCTAACGTCTTGAGTCTCCTGTTACTAGTCTGTATACCAGAACCGTGAAAGTAAAAGCCATCTGAGACTTTGCTGGGCTCGCGAGTCTTTCTCTGTGGACTGGCCGCCGATCCCCTGGGGCAGAAGGGATCCCTGTCCCTGCTCCCTGATTTTGTCGGGAACCCAGGGTTCTCTGACAGGACAGGGAGCTGGGCGGGGGCCTGACGCCGAGCCCCTTCTGAAGAAGTCGCTGTGGCTGACACCAGCCTGCTCAGCGGGGAGGGTGTGCCCGGTCCTCCGCTGGGGGCCTGAGGCTCAGAGCCGCCTGCCATGCCCTAGCCCCCCACCCCCGGCTGAGCTCCAGCCAGTTCCCACCTCCCTCCCGTGTTCAGATTAACCCCTCAGCAACTGGGGGCAGGGTTTGCTGAGCCAGCCTCCCCGTCATCCGAGCTCCTGTGGCCTGCCCACGGGCCTCTGGGCTTCCAACAGTGTCCCCCGGGCTGTGGCCTCTGTGTGGGCCATAGTCTGTGCTCATGGGGCCGAGCACTGGGGCCCTACAGCTCCCCTTCTGTCCCAGGGTTTCCCGGGCACCACCTGGCGCTGCACCCCAGGGTTTGGGGAGCACAGTGGCCCAGGCGCATCCTGTGAAGAGGGGGTGTCTCCAGAGCATCAGCTTATGGGGGCCTGGGAGAGAATAGGGGGCCTTGGCAGAGTGTCAACAGACACTTGGGCTCAAACCGTGCCACGCTGTGGTGTGGCTGGACCCGCTGCAGGGGCCGGGCGGGGGGACAGGGGCGGGGTGCTCACCGGCCTGGAGGGCTGTGGTGAGCTGGAAGCTCAGGGCCTCCAGCGTCGGGCTCGAAGACGCTGCGGATGTGGGTGGCGCGGAGATGGTGCAGCAGCTGGGGCTGGGGGCAGCGCCCGCGTCATAGCGGATGCTGTGGTTACAGCGCACGGTCATGGGAGTGTGGTCCCGCAGGAAGTGCTGCGTGGAGCCCCCCGAGAGCTGCCCCGGGCCCGTCTGCAGGTACTGCTCCCGAAGTCCTGTGGGCGAGCACGGGGCACCTCAACTCAGGAGGCAGGGGCGCACCCTCACCGTCTCCTCCTCAGGGGTCGGGGGGTCACGGCCCGATGCCCGGCAAGCTGGTTCTCAGCGGAGTCCCCCTCGACCAGCTCCCAGCTGGGGTGGACTGTCAGGAACGGGCTCGGCCTCCCCAGAGCTGGCAGCTGACTGCCCACGAGCCCCTGCCACGCACCCCACCGGCCTCGGTTGGGCCCCCTGCGAGCCGCACACCCCACCTGCACTTGAAGATCAGCGTCTGCAAGGCTCTCGGGGATCAGCCCGTGGACCTCCGTGTCCAGGAGCAGGAAGCCGTCGGCATCCAGGCCCCGCGCCACCTGGGTCACGGTGAGCTGGTCCCCTGTGGGGGCCACAGAGCCTAGAGTGACCGAAGGGGCCCAGGGGCATCCACGCCCCACAGCCCAGCCCCATCTACTCACCTGTCTCGAACTCCACATGGGACTCTTGCTGGAAGCGGCCTCCGGTCAGCGAGTGGCCATTCAGGGCGTCCCCACTCTCCCCAGCCAGGGCCCAGTAGGTGGGGGTCAGGGGCCACCACCAGCACTCGCATCAGGGGACCTGCGGGGGGTGGGAGGGGCCAGGTCAGTGGCCCTCAGGGGACCCTGCTCACTGCCTCCCGCTCACGCCCTCTCGGTGCCCGCCACCCCAGGAGGGCCCTGCCCGGGTCGGGGCTTCCTGGTGCCAGCAACTCGGGGAGTAGTTGAGGCTGTGAACAAAATGTCCAGAGCAAGCCAACAGGGGCTGGAGCGAGAGTCCAGCGGGAGGGCACTTGCCTTGCATGGCTGACCCGGGTTGGATCCCTGGCATCCCCTGAGCACCGCCAAGAGTAATCCCGAGTACAGAGCCAGGAGGGATGCCCTGAGCCCGGTGTGACCCCTCAAAAAAAAAATCAAACCGATCCAACAAATTTATCGTTTTCCTTTTTGGGTCACAACAGGTGATGCTCAGGGTTACTCCTGGCAATGCTCAGAAGGACCATACGGTCTGCCTGGGATCGAACCGGGTCAATCAAGGGAAACACCCTCTCTGCTATGCGCTTGCTCTAGCCCCATTTCCTGCTTTTTGTTTTCTTCTTTGGGGGTCATACCCAGCTATGTTCAGGAGTTACTCTTGGCTCTTTGCTCAGGAATTACTCCTGGTGGTATTTGGGATGCCGGAGATCAAACCTAGGTCGGCCACATGCAAGGCAAACGCCCTCCCCGCTGTGCTATCGCTCTGTCCCTTTGGGCCAGCCGGCCCTGCTCAGGGCTCTGGGGGACAGGACAGACCATTTGGTCCGGGGCTTGAGTTGTCAGCATGACCCTCTGATCGGGCTCTGCCCCTGGAGTCAAGGTGGGTCTGCGGCTGCTTCAGCTGGGGCACAGGGGTCCTCTCAGGCAAGGCCGGCAGCCCTGAGGCGGGGTCTGGGCCCCACTACCCACATTAGCTGGGACAGGGGGGTCCCAGCCCCACTCACCCACATTAGCTGGGACGTGACGGATGCTGCTGAGGAAGGTGACCGTCCCGGCCTGTGCCTCCCGCTGCCGCACGCTGGTGTTGAGGGTGCCCGTACCCAAGTCCTGGCCATTGATCACCCCAACCACACTGCCCCGGCTCCCCTGGGGTTCCCCTGTGAGGAGGAGAGCCGTGAGCAGCGGCGCCCATACAAGAGCACTGTCCCCTCTTGCAAAGGAGTAAACTGAGGCTCAGAGAAGGCAAGCAAGTTGCCTACGGGCACACAGCAATGGTGTGGGAGGGGAGGGCGCGGCGGCCCCTCACTCAGGGCCATCCTGGTCAGAGAGAAGTGGTAGGTGCAGAGGGGTGACCCCCTGGGTCGACGGGGTGAGGGTCCTCTCTCCACTCTAACTCCCTGGAAACCCAGCCAGGCCCTCAGCCTACCCCATGGGCTGCTGTGTAACAGGGAGACGGGCCCCCAGAGGCATCAGAGACCAGTGGGAGCCAGACCCCCGGCAGGTTCCCGAGCCCTCCTGCTCCTGGGTCCCGCTGCTCTACAGCGGCATTGCTGTGGGTTTGTTTGTTTTTGGGGGCTGGGTTTCCGGCAGCCACGGTCACACTAACAGGACGATGGCGTGCACAGGAGCCTAATGGGCGCGGTCTGGCCGGGACAGCTGGCATTCCTGGGCACAGCAGCCCTGCTCTGCCTCTGCTCCCTGGCCCTCTTGAGGGAGATTAACCACAAATTGGGCAGATGACAGAAAACAGCCCCCGGCCAGGCTCCACGGAGGACGGAGTGGACCTCCTGCAGCCTGTCGCTGGGCGCTGACGAGATTTGCGGCCATCGGGACAGCTCTGCTCCCTGTCTGCTGCCCTGCGGCTGACAGGCAGGGCAGGAGCAGGTCGTGACCCCGCAGCATCCGCACGGCTGGCTGAGGAAGTTGGTGCGCGCCAGGCATGGAAAATTTCCCCAGACACGCGGTGACTCAGTGCCGAGTCGGAAAAGGACGGACCAGGTCGGGTGCAGGGGGCGGCCGGGCCTGCAAAAGCCGTTTGGTGCCTTTTCCCTACACCCCTGAGCCCCAGAAGCTGCACTGGGGCTGCTGTCATGGTCTTTGCGGGGCCCCGGTGATTTATTTCACAGCACCAACGTCCGTTGTGCTGGTGGCCCCAAACACCGAGGAGAGAGCGTGGGAGAAATGGGCAGGGGAGAGTGGGGAAGACCCTGACCGAGCAGGGGCGGGGGCTGCAGCCCCATGAAGGGAAACACTGTCTCTGCACCCAGAGGCCCGGGCGCCTCAGTGTCCCCCACCGTGCTAGACCGGGCGGACACGCATCCCTAAGGTGGCCCTGCTGTTTCCCCTTCTCAGTCTACGAATCTGAAGCACCAGACGTGAGCGCCTGCGGCGGGGGCCGAGTGCTCCCCCCGTCTGTCCCCGCGGTCCCTGCTGCTCGGGGGCCCGTCCGTACCTCTCACAGCCAGCACAGCCTGGGCCGCGGCGGAGCCCAGGAGGTTGTGGGCCACGCACTCGTAGAGGCCCGCGTCCCCGAGCTCCACCTGCTCCAGCCACAGGCTCCCGTCCGGCAGCGTCCGCGAGCCGCCGACTGGCTGCCAGGGGCTGACCCGCACGCAGCCACTCCACCACGGGTGCCGGCTCTCCCGCGGCCCGGCACTGCAGCTCTACGGCGTCCCCGGGCCTCACGGTCACGTCCTGGGGCCTGACCTGGAACACGGGGGCACCTGTGGGAGGCCCAGGCATGAGTTTAGCCTTTCCTGGGGCACCAGGAGCCCTTCAGGCCGGTCACGAAACGGGCAGCGAGGGGCCATGCGATCTCGGGAGAGTCCGCCCATCTCCAACCGGGCCACCAGCTGGCCCTTAGCTGCAGCCCCTCAGGGGTCCGACACTGCCCAGCCCAGCAGTGCCAGGGACCACCAGGGTCCCCTAAGCGGCACTGCAGAATCTGGCTCTGCATGCGCCCGGCCCTTCAGGCCACCTCTCCGGCTGTTTCTCCCTTCCTTTATTTGGTTTTAGAAATAAAAATAAGTGCTCAGAGGGTAACTCTTGGGGTGCTCGGGTCTGTGAGGGGTGTGTGTGTGTGTGTGTGTGTGTGTGTGCGTGTGGTGACACCGACGCCTCCTTGCCCAGCAATGCTGTTACTCCTGGCAGTGCTCCAGGGACCCTATGGGACGCTGGGCATGGAACCTGGGTCAGGCACGTGCAAACACCCTCCCTGCTGTGCTGTTGCCCCGGCTCCCTTTCCTTCCTTTTCAGTGTACACCAGACTTTGCCGTCTAGGTTGGCAGCGAGCAGGTGGTGGGGACGTATGGGACTTACACCAAGCTGCATGTCGCCCGAGCAAGGCCCCGTCCCCACCTGGCCAGGGAAGGCATTTGGAGCTGTGCAGCGCCCGTGAGGGGGTGACATGGAGATTCCCCGGGGGATCTGCTGCGGCCAGCGTCCTGCTCCGTCCCGTGCTCTGGGCTCACTCCCAGGGCAGTGCTTAGCGGCACTTCCTGCAGAGGCTCAGGGTAACGTGAGCCCAAAACGGACCCCGACCCGCTCTCCTGCGTGCTGGGCCGAGTCACGCCCTGGCCACCGCAGACGCAGGTGCCCGTGTGTGCAGGACTGTGTGTGCCGGACATCAGATGAGTTTCGACACACCGTGACACGTGTCAGGTGAAAAGGGCATAGGTGGACATGGCCACTCTTGGGTGACCCCTAGGGGCTTTATTGCTGGCTGGCAGAGCGGGTGGGGGCCGGGACCGGCTCACAGGGTTGCTGAGCTGCTCTTCCAGCCCACACTGTATTTAGTTATTCAATGTTTTGCTTTGGGGGCACCCAGCGATGCTCAGGGGTTACTCTTGACAGTGCTCAGGGGACCATATGGGATGCCGGGATCGAACCCGTTCAGCTGTGTGCAGGGCAAACGCCCTCCCCACTGTACTATCACTCTGCGCCCCCAATTATTTTGGGAGCCACACCCAGTAGCACTCAGGGATCACTCTCCGCAGGGCTTGGGGCCTTATGTGATCCAGAGATCAGATCCAGGTTGGCTACGTGGCAAACACCTGCCCGCTGTCCCCTCTCCCCCTGACGCAGCCCTGAGACCTTCCCTGTTGTGATTTTCCCTCGGGTGGGACATCGTGAGGACGGACCACCTAGAGACGGCCCGACACGCAGCAGGATGGGGCTCAGACAACCGCAGGTCCCAGGCCTGGCACGGCGGGCCCCAGAGGACCCCTGGAGGGGACAAGCGCCGAGCTAGGGAGCCCCCAAGCAGCACTGGTTGCCCCCGCCCAGAAGGGCAAAACTCTCAGACGGTTCCTTGAGAAATAGGGTGGGGGCCTTTCCGGAAGGTGGGTGCTGGGGTGTCTGTGGGGACACCAAGCGATTTGGGATGGGGTGTCGGTGAGCTCCGGCTTGTCCCCGCACGGGAATCCTGAGGTCAAGTGTCCCGGGTGCCGCCCCACCCCACGCTGGGCAAACCTGCCCCCGCCTCTGCTCTCAGGGGCGGCCCGACTGGCCCCTGGAGCCCCGCAGGCGCCGGACACGCACTCTGCAACGCCAGCACCACCAGCTTCTCCACGGCGCCCAGCTCGCCTCCGCACGGCACAGGTACCGCCCAGCGTCATCGTTCTGCGGGACGGGACGGTGGTCAGCGGGCAGAGAGGCTGAAGCAAGGCCCCTCTGCAGCAAGGAGGAAGAGCTACAGAGCGGCGGCTGGGACGAGGGGCCCTGGCAGGGAGCCCCCTCCCAGCTACAAATACTGGGGGCGTGGCCGCCTCTCGGCTCTCCACACCATTCCCATGGCCAGCTGATGGACACAGGAGGGGGTGCAGGAGGGACCCAGAAGGGCAGGCGGGGGTGGCCTTAGACTCAGAATTGGGGGATGTGGGGGTCCTGGCTAGGGCCATCCTGGGGAGGGTCCCCGTGTCTTCTGGCCACTCCCCGGGCGCCCTCTGCCCGCCTTTAGCCTCACCGGCCACCATCACTGCTCAGTCCCATTCCTGCACCCTCGGCTGCTCCCGAGACAGACCCGGTTGGCGGTGCCCAGGGGTGGCCTGTCCTGGGTGGGGCCTGAGCCCACGTAAGCCTGGGGGCTGCACCCCAGCAGGTGCCGTGACTGAGCCCCGGGAGGGGAAGTCGGGGCTGTGGCGGTCGGGGCAGTGCCCACTCGGTGTGTGACCACTTGCCTGGGTCCTGCGGATGGTCAGTGAGCCGTTGTGCAGCCGGTAGCGGAGGCGGCCACCCCGCAGTGGGAGGCCGTCCTTGGTCCAGCGGATGGCGGGGCCGGGGCTCCGTGGACCACACAGTCCAGCCGGACACTGCCCCCCACGGGCTCCACCATGTAGGAGAAGGCCTCCCCCCTGCAGCGTTGGGGCCTCTGTGGGGGGACACAAGCAGGGCTGGGGGCGGCAAGCAGGCGTCCCCTGGGCTGCCCTGCGCCCTCACCCCCGCCAGACCTTGCCCTGTGCCCTCACCCCCGCCAGACCCTGCCCCTGCGCCCTCACCCCCGCCAGACCTTGCCCTTTGCCCTCACCCCCTGCCAGACCCTGCCCTGCGCCCTCAGCCCCGCCAGACCCTGCCCCTGCGCCCTCAGCCCCGCCAGACCCTGCCCTGCGCCCTCACGCCCGCCAGACCCTGCCCTGCGCCCGTGGCTGGGGCTGGCTTGGCTGCATCGAGCCCTGCCTGGCCCACGGGGCTGAAGGAGCAAGTCCGCTCAGGGCCGGGAGCGCTGACGGGGCCATGGACACTTGCTGGAGGTCGCAGGCGTCCAGCTGTGTGCCCCTGCGGGGGCTCTGGGCACCAGGTGAGTTTGTTTCTCCCCACCAGGCCCCCAGAAGGCCCCCGAGGGGAGAGCCCCCTCCCCACCATCCTGCCGCAGCCCGGCCCCTTGTCCAGCCTCCAGGGGGCCAAGGGACCCCAGCCAGGCCCAAGGCAGAGGCGACGCCCTACCCTGGACGCACGAAGCTGGTGGCCTGCACGTGGCCCACGCGGTTCCCAGCCCAGCACAGCGTAGGCTCCGCTGTCCTCCCGGGAGACGGCTCCCCGCTGCAGAGTGCTCCCTCCGTCCTGCTCCGACACCCCTCTGCGGCCGAGAGAGACATGCCCCGACACGGGGTGGGAGGCTCTGAGCCGAATCCCAAATCCCGCTGGGGTATCCAGCAGACGCTAATAAAGACACGGAACCCAGACTTGGCGCTTCCCAGGTGACTGGCAGAGCTGTTCCTGGGACACGCAACCGAGGCCCAGTGGCTGAAGGGCACTGCCAGGTCCATGGCCTGAGTGTGGGGCCTGGCGCAGGGCCTGGGGGCCGGTCAGCACAGGGCTGGTCCCAGAGGCAGCGTGCCCCTCTGGGCAGGCCGGGAGCCATGTTCAGCTGTTGCTGCAGGAGGCGCTGAGCAGGACGGAGCAGTGGGTGGGGGCGGGGACAGCTCTGTGGCTGGTCCCAAGCACCGGCGCTGCCGGCAAACCCCGCAGGGCCTGGAAAGGGGATCCCAGGGGGCAGCAGTGCTGGGCTGAGACTGCCCCCTAACCCGGAGGTGTCCCGGGAGCTCCCTGGTCCGTGCATCAGATCTGACCTGTGGCCACCCACACAGACCTCAGGTGGTCAGGGGCGAGGACAGACCAGCAGCCCGTCCCCACCCAGCAGGCTGGCTCCCCTCCCGCCGCCCCTGCCTGGCCCCTCCCGCAGCCCCCTCCCCTGCACACACCTGTCACCACCCTGTCGTTGACGGTCCAGTGGATGCGGGCGGGGGGGCTGCCCCGGGCGGCACAGCGCAGCCATAGCCGCTCCCCGACGGCAGGCTGCGGTCCCCGGCAGGGTGGTGAAGACGGGCAGCGACAGGACGCTGAGGTGCACACGGCGGTGGGCTCGGCCCACGGGGCTCTCGGCGGAGCAGGTGTAGGTGCCGGCGTCCTGGCTCTGGGGACAAGCGGCTGCTCTGGGGACACCCACCTGGGTCCCCTCGCAGGACGCTGCCCACTGAGCTTCCAGCCCAGAGAGGCCGAGGAATTCACCCGAGACACACCACGAGGGGTGACCAGGCCCTGTAGTTCGTGGGACTCCCAGGACGCCCCAAGCCCTGCCCGGGCTCCCCACACCCACCTCCGGCGCTTCACCAGCAGAGCCCCCGAGGGCTGCACGGTAAACCTGTCCTCTGTGGCCAACAGCAGCTGCCCATCCTTCTCCCAGGCGACGTCAGGCGGGGGGGGCTGCCACTGGCCGTGCAGGGCAGGAGGGCGTGGGCGCCCTCGATGGCCACCAGGTCCGGGAGGCCAGGCTCAATGGTGGGGGCACTGTGGACACAGAGCCGCTCAGGGTCGGGCTGGACCCAACTTCTGGCCCTACCAGCTCAGTATCGGGCACTCGGGGCACAGGGGCAGGCCCCTGGCGGCGTATGTGTGGCAGAGGCTCCCGACCACTCTGGGGAGTTTGTGTTGGGACAGGTGTTCCCGTGTTCCCGGTTCTGGGACGGGGCGCGGGCACAGGCTGGGGGGCTGGGGTATGGCTCCTGGTCACAGGAGGAGCAGGAGAGACCGGGGCTCGGGGAGGCGAGTGGCACCAGGACCTCGGGGGCTCACCCCAAGTGCGCGACCTCAGCCCGACAGGGACGGCCACTGAGTCACTCAGAGCAGCAGGCAAGGTGTGGACGAGGCCAGCCCTTGCCGTCTGGTCCAGTTCTCTGTTCTAGTTTTTTGGGGTCATACCTGGAGATGCTCAGGGGCTATTCCTGCACTCAGGAATTACTCCTGAGCCATATGGGATGCCAAGGATCGAACCTGGGTTGGCGGCTGCAAGGCAAACGCCCTCCCCACTGGACTATCGTTCTGGCCCCACTATCTCCTTTCTGCCTTTGCTGCTTTGGTTGTTGGTACTATCCGTGCAGTGCTCAGGGGGTTACTCCCTGGCTCTGTGCTCAGGAATCACCCGTCAGGGCCTCAGGGATCCTATGGGGGTCCAAGGATTGGCCATGTGCAAAGCAAGTGTCCCCTGCTGTGCTGTTTCTCCCGTCCCGGCCAATGTTCCCCTTATCTCAGGAGACGGCAGTTGCTGAAACGCAGGAAGCGTCTGACAGCGCGTGGGACATGCGTGGTGGCTGGAGCACGGAGCAGGCCTGAGGACCAGCATCCCACGGGGCGGAGGGGAGGCGGGCACCTGCCACCACCCGGGCGCACCTTGTACCACCAGCCGCGTCCTGCCCAGGGCACTGCCAGCGCTGTTCTGGGCCACGCATAGGTAGTGTCCGGCATCCTCCAGGCTGGCGTGGAGGATCCTGAGCTGTCCTCGCGGGAGCATCTGTACGCCGGTTCCTGGATGGCGGGGCGGGAACCCGGGGCCTGAGGGTGGACGCCCCTCCTCCTCTGGGTGGGTCTGACCAGTGACCGCGCTGCGGCTACAGGGCGAGTCCGGCCAGGCTGACTGTACCCCCAGCCCCGGCTAGACTCAGCTCCGAAGGTTCCTGAAGGGCAGTGGGGCCCCTCTGGGACAGTCAGCACAGGCTGGGCAGGAAGAGGGCCAGGCCCCACTGTCCACCCCACGGCCCAATCCTGCCACTCACCCACGGGCACGCTGAGCCCCTCTTTCTGCCAGGAGATGGTGGGGCGGGGATGCCCGCGGCCTCACAGGTCAGCACCACCTCGGCCGCCGCCACTGTCCGCACCTCACTCGGCAGCGGCTTCACCACGGGGGGGGGGCTGCGGGGGAATGGCTGCAGAGGCCTGGCACACCCTTTCCGCTGGGTTCTAGCCCGGCCCTGGAAACCGGGGAGACAGGCCTCGGACGGAACCTTCTAGAAGCCCCGGCCTGAGCCGCTGCTGGCAGGCTGAGCCGCCCCTGGAACCCGGTCAGGGAGGCGATGGGACACCCCACTGCCCGTCCGGCTGTCCGCACCCCTGCCCCCGACCTGGGGTGCGCAGCCTTACCCTGTACCGTCAGGAGCACGTGCTTGTGGGCGGCGCCCGCCGAGTTCCGGCGCCGTGCAGGTATAACGGCCCGCGTGGACGGGGAGAGCCTGTCTGATCTCCAGGGCGCCTGCGGGCGGGGCCGGGCAGGGGAGCGGTGAGGGAACAGGGACGGGAGCCAGAACCGCGTGTCTAGGGGTCCCTCCAACGCGTGGAGGGGCCTGGCTCTATGGCTGCGTCTGCTGCTTGCTTGGACGTGTCTCTTCCATGCTCCGTGCCTCAGTTTCCCCCATGAGGAATAAGACCCTTGACCCTCCTGGTTGTGATATCCTGGGACTTGCCAGGCCCCACCTGGACTCCCTGACCGGGTCACTGCCACAGAGGCCCTCACCTTGCTGGCCTCAAACTCCCCTCCTACAGGAAGCCACCCTGGATTACTGCCTCTGTCTTTGCAGAGTCTAGAACCGCCCTGGGGAGCCCCTTCCGCTCACTGAAGCTCGCTACACCCCTGGGCTGAACCTCAGCCACCCTCTGGTTTGGGGAATCAGAGCCCTTTTCACGGAGGATTGCGGCAAGCACCGACTTGCTAAAGGCGGCTTTGAGACATGGAAGCGCGTGAGCAGTCATGGGCCATGCCCTGTGTCGCAGGCATGAGCAGTCATGGGTCCCCTGTGTCGCAGGCAGCTTGGGGACGGACAGCCCATGGCGGGACTCCGCCAGCCGGCATCAGGCAACCTCGGACAGCGGCGTTCTGGCACGTGGAGGGGGAGGAGTGACCAAGGGCAGGCGGCCTCTCTGGGCACACAGGGGGTGACCAAGGGCAGGCGGCCTCTCTGGGCACACAGGAAGGGCAGGACTGAGGTGCCAGAACATTCTCCCGGGGTTTCCACCTGGGCCACCCCGCTGCCCTCACAGCCCTCCCCGAGGTTCCCCAGAGCTCTCCGAGCCCCACGTCCCTTACCCGATGGTGACACACGATAGCCGTGGCCCGAGCCCCCAGCTGGGTGCCCGCCTTGCTCC
Source organism: Cryptotis parvus (assembly GCA_021461705.1). Lineage (NCBI taxonomy): Eukaryota > Metazoa > Chordata > Mammalia > Eulipotyphla > Soricidae > Cryptotis > Cryptotis parvus. Next base: position 25,968 of record JAJIBD010013433.1, on the reverse strand, counting down.
AGGACGTGGTGGGTGCCGGCACCCCAGTGCTGTGGCATGTGAGGACCACGGGAGCCATCTGGGTCACGGTGAAGGCTGTCTGGTCGTCCGCGATGGTGGGGGCTCTGAAACACAGGCGAGGTTGGGGCCCCTGAGGTTCCCCCGGAGAACTGTCCACCAAGGGAGGCCCGGGCAGAGCAGGGACAGCGGGAAGGGGGCAGGGCAGGAGTGGCGGGGAGGAGTCTCGGGCTCCGTGAGTGTCGCGGCTGGGTGGGAGACACCCAGATGCTTTCTGGGAGACAGCAGCCAGGTATCCCTGGGGGGCCTTGTGGACACTCAGAGAGGGGAGGCATTCAGCATGAGATCTGGCATCAGCAGGTGAAGGGAGGAGCAAGTGCAAAGGGCCTGTGGCGAGGAACAGGCTGAGCAGCACAGCTTGAGCCAGGCTAAGGCCAGCGGGGCCAGCTAAAGCTGCGGGGGGTAACAGGGGACATGGACCCCACGGGCAGCTGATAGCCATCACCTGCTCACAGCTGCCATGGAGGCAGGAGGCAGGTTTGGGTTTAGAACATTACAGAACTGGAGCCGCAGATAGCACGGAGGGTAGGGCCTTTGCCTTGCATGTGGCTGACCCGGGTTTGATTCCTCAGCATCCCATATGCTCCCCGAACACTGTCGGGAGTAAATCCTGAGTGCACAGCCAGGAGTAAAGGCAAGGCCTCTCCTCCCAGCTCCCTAGTGCTGGGCTGTGTGACAACAGTGTGGGCAGCGTGGGATCAGCGAGGGCCTCCTGGAGGAGGTGTCGCAGTGTAGCAGCGTGGGATCAGCGAGGGCCTCCTGGAGGAGGTGTCGCAGTGTAGCAGCATGGGATCAGCGAGGGGCCTCCTGGAGGAGGTGTCACAGTGTAGCAGCGTGGGATCAGCGAGGGCCTCCTGGAGGAGGTGTCGCAGTGTAGCAGTGTGGGATCAGCGAGGGCCTCCTGGAGGAGGTGTCGCAGTGTGCAACGTGGGATCAGCGAGGGCCTCCCTGGAGGAGGTGTCGCGAGTGTAGCAGCGTGGGATCAGCGAGGGCCTCCTGGAGGAGGTGTCGCAGTGTAGCAGCGTGGGATCAGAGAGGGCCTCCTGGAGGAGGTGTCGCAGTGTAGCAGCGTGGGATCAGCGAGGGCCTCCTGGAGGAGGCGTCGCAGTGTGCAACGTGGGATCAGCGAGGGCCTCCTGGAGGAGGTGTTGCAGGAAGCACAGGCCGGGGGATAGGAAGCGCTGGAGGGGGCAGGAAACCCACTTCCTCTTCGCCCCCCACTCACCATGCACGGTCACCTGGTAGAGCCTGCGGGCCTTGCCCACCTCATTGCTCACCACACACTCGAACTGGGCTGAGTCCTGGGGCCGGGGCGGCGAGGAGCAGAGAGCCAGAGGGCAGGAGCCTGGACAGACAGATGGACACGAGGCCGCTAAGGGGCCGGCTGGGTGGACCAACACCAGCTGGCCGTGACTTTTCTGCCCAGGGACTCTGGACGGGAAGTTGTGTGTGTGTTCCTATCGTGTCTTTGTGTGTGTGCATGTGTACACATGTGTGCACATGGAGGTAAGCATACACGTGCACGTGTATATCTATGTGTGCGTATGTGAGCATGTGCAAACACGTGCATGTGTATATCTATGTGTGCGTATGTGAGCATGTGCGCAAACAAGTGCATATCGATGTGTGCATGTGTGAGCATGTGCGCATACACGTGCACGTATATCTATGTGTGTGAGCATGTGTGCATACACGTGCACGTGTATATCTATGTGTGCATATGTGAGCATGTGCGCATACACGTGCATGTGTATATCTATGTGTGCGTATGTGAGCATGTGTGCATACACGTGCATGTGTATATCTATGTGTGTATGTGAGCATGTGCACAAACACGTGCACGTGTATATCTATGTGTGTGTATGTGAGCATGTGTGCATACACGTGCACGTGTATATCTATGTGAGCGTGTGTGTGAGCATGTGCCAGACACGTGCACGTGTATATCTATGTGTGCGTGTGTGAGCATGGGCGCATACATGTGCACGTGTATATCTATGTGTGCACGTGTATATCTATGTGTGTGAGCATGTGCGCATACACGCACATGTATATCTATGTGTGCGTATGTGAGCATGTGTACATACATGTGCATGTGTATATCTATGTGTGCGTATGTGAGCATGTGTGCATACACGCACATGTATATCTATGTGTGCGTATGTGAACATATGTACATACATGTGCATGTGTATATCTATGTGTGCGTGTGTGAGCATGTGCGCATACACGTGCACGTGTATATCTATGTGTGCGTATGTGAGCATGTGTACATATACGTGCACGTGTATATCCATGTGTGCGTATGTGAGCATGTGTACACACATGTGCATGTGTATATCTAGTGTGCGCATGTGAGCATGTGTACATACACGTGCACATGTATATCTGTGTGCGTATGTGAACATGTGTACATACATGTGCACGTATATCTATGTGTGCGTATGTGAGCATGTGTACATACAACTGTGTAACGTATGTGTGTCTGTATGCACATCTGTACACGTGCGTGTGTGTATAGTGTGTATGTGCACGGGTGTGTTTGTGTGTGTTGGGGTCCTCACTGCTATTTCCGCTGCCTGGACCCCGAGCTCAGACCCAGGTCCGGCTGTGGAGCCGTGGGCAGAGTCGCTTCCAGACCTGCTCCCTCCTCCTCACGGCAGGGCAGGAGCACACAGGAACCCCTGACCCGCTGTGCCCGGTGTCCAGGCGCCTGCTTTAGCGACAGAATCCGCACCGTGAGGGCCCTGCCCACGCTGGTCAGGGCGCCACTGCCCAGGACCTGCGGAATGAGTCGACAGAGGGGGCGGGTCCTTCCTCTCCCCGTCACCTTATCAGTGCATCTGTGGAGTCGGGGGGAGGGAGCTGGGGGCAGCTGCCACGTAGGCACGGCAAACGCCCTCCCCGCTGGACTATCGCTCCGGCCCCAAGCTGCCACTGCGACTGCTCGGGGGCACCACACCCGGCAGTGCTCGGGACTGCTTCCCGCTCTGTGCTCACGAGGGGCTCAGGGAACCCTGCGGGATGCTGGAGATCATACCAGGGTCGGCTGCCCACAAGGCGAGGCCTGCTGCCCTCCTGCTGTCCTCCCCGCTGTACTCCCGCTGTCCTTCCGCTGTCCTCCCCGCTGTCCTCCCCACTGCCCTCCCCGCAGTCCTCCCTGCTGTCCTCCCCACTGCCCCTCCCCGCTGTCCTCTCCGCTGTCCTCCCTGCTGTCCTTCCGCTGTCCTCCCCGCTGTCTTCCCCGCTTTCCTCCCTGCTGTCCTCCCCACTGTCGTCCCCACTGACCTCCCCGCTGTCCTCCCTGCTGCCCTCCCTGCTGTCTACCCGCTGCGCCCTGTCACCTTGTTGCAGAGCTGCAAGGACTGTGCTGGCTTCACAGACTTTAGGTGACCCATGTGTCCGTCCGTCTGACTGTCCCCAGTGTCCCACCCCGCCTGTGTGAAGATGACGCCCTGCCAGGCCCAAGAGCTGGTGCTGGCCGTGAGAGGCCCCTGGACACTCCTGACCATTCACCCCCACCTGGCGCAGGGACGTACCAGTAAGTGCCCTGTCCCTGTTGCAGGCGGAAGTCCAGCATCTCTCCGTCCTTCCACCAGGCCACCAGGGGCTTGGGGCGCCCGCCTCGCAGGGCAGCGAGGCGGGGGTGTGGGCGGTCAGCGTCAGGTTGGAGTGACTGGGGCGATGGCTGGAGGTTCTGGGGAGAAGCGGGAACTGGGAGGTTGGGGATGGGGTCCGGGAGGCTGCCCACCCCCAGGCCGCAGACCGAGGAACCGACCAGCCGGTCCCTGGGCTGAGATGGGGCCTCCCCTGTCCTCACTCGTCCTGGAACAAGGCCACACCTGGTGGTCTCCGAGAGGGACGAGGGGCTGGGACGCCCAGACCCCTTCCGAGCCCTTTCTCACTGGAAGGTCAGTGCACCCGTGGACACACACGGATCCCTTACAAGCAGGACAGGCCAGCCCAGATGGGGGTGCGAGGCAGGGTGCCCACACTCCCTCCACCTACCGAAGACCCGCAGGTCACGACCTTGGCGGTCGGAGCCTGCAGAGTTGGATGCCAGGCAGAGGTAGTGGCCGCTGTCCTGGGCAACCACCGGCTGGATCCTCAGAGAACCGTCTGGAAGGACCTGCAGCCTGGACGGGGGAGGGAGTGTGGGGACAGCGGCCAGTCAGAGGGACGGGCCCCTGGAAACACCTCCCTCTCCGGGGGTGGGGGCTCCTCGGAGGCCGGGCTGGAGGGCCGTCGTGGCAGACATCAGGGAGGGTGCGAGGGGCCGGGCAGCTGGTCCTTCCTGGGTCCAGCCTCTCCCCAGAGCCAGCATCTGGCAGCACCCTCAGATCTGAGAGCTCCTGTGGCTAGGGGCATAAGCCTGCCCCCGGCCGCAGCCAATTGGACAGGGGAAGAACACATCACCCAGCAAACCAATAGCATTCTCTGCCCTGGGAGTTTTGACCGGGGGCGCCCAGAGCACTCCAGACCAGAGTTAAACTCGGGTATTCACAGAGGATGGCGCGGGTGGGGCAGGATCCCCCTACGCTTGCATTGACCCACCACAGACAGACCGGCGGCCACTGGGGGTTCTCAGGCCCGTGAGTGAGCCTGTCCCGATTCCCGTAGACACCGGTCCTCTTCCGCCCCCTCTGCCCACACTGCTGAGGCCCTGCCCTTCCGGTTCTTACCTGGGGTTCTCCAGATCCAGGGGGCGCCGTCCCTTGCGCCAGCTCGTAAGGGGCAGGGGTGCCCCCGGTCTGCCTGGCAGGGCAGCAGGGCCGTCTGGTTCGTGGAGGCGTTCACCGCGGGCGGTCCTGGCCGGATGACGGGCACCGCTGGAGGGCAGACAGGCAGTGGGTGCTGGGGCCGTCTCTCTGAGGGGGCTGGGGCGGGCGGGGCACTCACTGTGGATGTCCACGCGAAGTCCACGCTGGTGCTGCCCGCTGCATTGCGAGCCGTGCAGCTGTAGTCGCCGCCGTCCGCCAGGCTCAGCTCCTGGAGCCGGAGGAAGCGACCGCGCTCGGGGAACTGGGTGTGGGTGTCTTCCTGTGGAGAGAGTGGTCAGTGCCGACCCGGGAGGGCCGAGCCCCCGCGCTCTGCACGCAGGGGGGAAACCCTGGCCCGGCTCAGCATCTCTCCATTCTGGGGGGAGCAGCGCAGCAGAGCCGCAGTGGACAGACCCTCCCCTCGGGTCAGGCGGGCACTTCGGGCCCTCGCGCCTCCCACCTGCAGCAGGTGGACAGACCCTCCCCTCGGGTCAGGAGGGCACTCGGCCCTCGCGCCTCCCACCTGCAGGAGGTGGACAGACCCTCCCCTCGGGTCAGGAGGGCACTCGGGCCCTCGCGCCTCCCACCTGCAGGAGGACTCCACCTCGGTGCCACTCGATCTCAGGAGCTGGTTCGGCCTCCACAGAACATTCCAGAACCAGCTGCCCCGGGGCCAGGCCAACGACAGAACGGGGACCGGGGGCCCGATCACATGTGGGGGGAGCTGGACAGGGGACACAGCATGAGAAGACGTCTCGCCCTGCCTCCCTCTCCTCCCCCCACCCTGGCTCCCCTACCTTGAACTCTGACCCGAAGTTCTTCTCCGCCTCACCAGCGGGACTCTGGGCCAGGCAGGTGTACAGCCCGGCGTCGCCCACCTGCGAATAGGAGCCCGTGAGCAGCTGGTCTGGCTGAGCCTTCCTCCGCCTGCCTCCCCTCACCCCCTCAAGTCTGACTTGCTTCCTCTGGAACTGAGAGCCTGGGGTCCAGCTCGCACCTGCTGGGCCTCAGTCCTTCCCAAAAAGCCTGCCTCTTCCAGGAAGGCCTCCCCACTGCCCCAGCATCCCCCCACACTGGCCAGGCTGAGGAGCTGCAGGATCTCCGGTAGGTGGTGTCATTCCCGCCTCCTCACCCCGACCTTGCCAGCACCTGCACTCCCTCCCCGAGCCCCGCTCCAGCTCCAGCCCAGGCACCTGCACGTTCTCCACCCGCAGCGTCCGCCAGGTCCCGCCGCTGTGCTCCGGCTGCCTCAGTAGCTGCCCGTCCTTGTGCCAAGAGACAGTGGGCGGGGGAGCCCCGGCATCGCAGAGGAGGCTCCAAGGGGCGCCAGGGCTAAGGGACAGCTCTGTGGCTGGGTCCGAGTCCTCGATGTAGGGTTGGTCTAGAAGACGGTGGGGGCCTCTGTCCCAGAGTGCTGGGAATGGGGTCCGCTCCCATCCCCGCCAGCGGAGCTGTCCCTGGGCAGCGGGACACAGGAGGGCCAGGGAAACCCTGAAAAGGCCAGATCTGCCCGGGCGGGGACTGCCCTCAAGGCATGAATGTCCCGGAGACTCAGAGCTCAGTGGGGCCCCACATTTCGGGGGCTCTGTCCGTGCTTCGGAGGCCCGGGGATGGGAGTGAGCCAGAGGAGGAGGCACCCCAGCTCTCCTCACCCCCCAAAGCCAGCACCAGGTTCCAGAGAACCTGCCTGTACCCCAAGCTCTGCTCCCAGCTGGCAGCCCCGAGCCTGGGACACTCCCTCCCCTCAGCGCCTTCCCCATGGCCCCTCAGCCTCACGGCCCCCTGCAGAGGGCACGACCCGTGGCACCCACCCATGACTGTGAGCCGGAAATCCCGCCGTGCCTCGCCTGCTGCGTTCACAGCCAGGCAGGAATAGGTCCCCGCGTCGCTGGCTCCCGCCACCTCCAGCTGCAAGCCGGGCCCCTGTTCCAGGCTCTGTTCCAGCCGGGGCTCCCCATCCTTCACCCAGGACACGAGGGGCAGGGGGCTGCCCCGGCCTCACAGGGGAGAAGCACGTGGGCACCGCGCACCACTGCCACATCGGCCTGGAACTCGGCCGGCTCCAGGACCGGGGGCTCTGTGGGCAACAAGTGCGCCGTCAGCGGGTCCCCTGCCAGGCGCAGCCCAGGTCTTCCGAGCCCACCTCACCTCGCCTGGAAGCCCCCTCCCAACACCAACCCCCAGGCGGACGGGGCCTCCCCGGCCTCTTCCCTGGCCCCTCTGCTGGCCGGCACTGGGATATCCCATGGATGGACGGGCCTGAGACACACTGGGGGCCCGGCCATGTCGCAGTCCCCCCAAGCCCGCCAGCTCCATACCCTGCACCAGCAGGGTGAAGTTCCTGTCGGTCACGCCTGCTGGGCTGGCGGCCACACACGTGTACGTGCCCGAGTCGGCCAGCTGCACCCGGGAAATCCTGCTCCGGAGAGGGGCAGGGTGCGGGAAGGAGTGGGAGACCCAGAGAGGGAGACAGGAAAGACGGGGAAGGGGAGAGGGAAGAGACGTAGATGATGGAGGCATGGATGGATGGACAGGCAGCGGGTGGAGACAGGAACACATGAACAGAAAAAGGGATGGACAGGCAGATGGACACGTGGTGAGAGGCGGCTCAGTGGCGAGGGTCCTTTCCTTTGCCGTCCTCCGTCTCTTTCACCCATGCCCGGCTCCTCCCTGACCCAGCGCGTCCCCACAAGACCCCACTCCTGACCCGGCCCGCCCCTGACTCCGCCCCACCCCGCAGGCCCCGCCCCCGCCCCACTCTTACTCCGCCCCACTCCTGACCCCGCCCCAGTCCCGCCCCTGCCAAGCAGGCCCCGCCCTACCCAACCCCGCCCCGCTTAGGCCCTGCCCCGCTCCCTTCCTCGCTGCGCCCGAGCGCCCATCGCTGGCCCAGGCCTTGCGCCCTCACCTGAGGGTGCGCCCCCTGGCCGTGGAGGTGCGCGCGCGTGAGAGCGGCAGGGGAGGCCGTCCTTGAGCCAGCTCAGGTGGACGGGCGGGGAGCCCTGGGGCACGCAGGCCATGCGCACCTGCTCCCCGGGCCGGCTCAGCAGCGGCTCCGAGCCGTCGGGGTCCTGCTCGATGGTGGGGGGGCACTGCGGGGCGCAGGGGCAGGAGGGGCGGGGGCAGTTCCAGGAGGCGGGACCGGAGCCGCGACCTCCCCCACGCCCACCCGCAACCCCCACCGGCGCTCTCCTCCTGCACCCCTGCGGACCCCGGGACCCCGCGGCTCACCCAGCACGTGCAGCGTGTGCAGCCGCGCGTCCTCGCCCGCTGCGTTGCGCGCCGAGCAGGTGTAGACGCCCGAGTCGCTGGCGCGGAGCCCGGTCAGCACCAGGGAGCCGCCTGCGGGCTGGACCCTGCGGGCGGGCGGTGTGAGAAGCGGAGGGGGCGCGCAGGGGGACGCGGGAGGGGGCACGGGTCGGCATTACCGGTGCGGGTCGCCGCTGCCCTGGCCCAAGGGGCGCCCGTCCTTCAGCCAGGCCACGTCGGGGGCGGCTGTCCATCGGCTTCGCAGTCCAGCCGCACCTCCTGCCCCTCCAGGGCGCTGAGCTCCTGCGGGGCGCCCGACGACCGGATCCGGGGCGGCACTGCGGACAGGGAGACCCGGGAAGTGGGAGGCCCGGGGCGCAGTGCTGGGGGCGGTGGGGCGCGATCTTACCCAGCACGGCCACCACGAAGTCCTTCCGGGCCTCGGCCTGGGCGTTCTCAGCCACGCAGGTATGCGTGCCCCCCCTGCTCCGGCTGCAGGCGGCTGAGCTGGAGGCGGCCCCCCGCGGCCACCACGCCCTGCACCACGCTGCTCTCTGCGGGAGAGGCCAGGGGTCACCGCCAGCGCCCCACCAAGAAAGGCCCACGGGAGCCCCGGGTCACCCACATACGCCTCCACCTGAACAGTTCCCTACCTCACCGCCACAACCGTCCGGGCGGCACCAGGGCCCAGACAGCGAGGACACATGCCCTCTGTGCTGCAAGGGAAACTGAGGCCCAGATGTAGCAGGGCCACTCCCTGCTTGGTCAGAGCCCCCGTGCAGCCTGCCTGCAGCTGCCTTCTCCATCCCCAGTGCCCCCTGAGAGACCCCCGCCCCACTCCTTTACCGCCCACCGAGCTCCTGATCAGGCCAAGACTTGGAGCAAAGCAACATCAGAACCGAGCCTAGAGCAACGGCCCTCACTCCGAAGTGGGCCAGATTAGCTTTTAAAAAAAAAAAAAATTTTTTTTTTTTATTAAATGTTTCTTTATTCAGGGGCCGGAGCGATAGCCCAGCGGGTAGGGCGTTTGCCTTGCATGCGGCCGGCCCATGCCAGCCCGGGTTCGATCCCGGCATCCCATATGGTCCCCCGAGCACTGCCAGGAGTAATTCCTGAGTGCAGAGCCAGGAGCAACCCCTGAGCATCGCCGAGTGTGACCCAAAAGGCAAAAAAAAAAAAAAAAAATACCAAGTACCATACTTTTCAAAATTAGTCACGACGGACGACATGGCATGCTCAAATCCACATACGCAAGGTCCCTACATCAATCCACACCCGGTATTCAAAGGCCGTGGCTGCTCCGGGACCGTTTGGGCTGCCACAGACCGAACCCGGTCGGCTGAATGCGAGGCAAATGCCGGGCTATCAGTCTGGCTCCGGGATTATCTTTTCTCATGAGTAAAACAAGCATTTCCTGGCGCTGAGGGCGAGACCCAGGCTCCACCCTCTGCGCCCTGAGCGGAACGATGTTACTCCAGCCCCTGCCGGCTCTATCTCGGCACACCTGGGCGTGGGGCAGTGTGCTCTCTGCTTTGGCCATGGACCATCAGCCGCGGACAACCCAGGCAGTGTGGGGTCCCCTCTGCAGGCCCAGGGGCCAGGGACCAGCGAGATTCTGCTGCCCGGGAGTTGGGTGGGGAATCAGCGCCGAGTCGCAGGCAGGGGAGGACCAGTGCTAGGCAGGTGCGGGAGGCTGGGCCCAGCACCCGCCCTGCCTCTGTCCGGGGACCTGACTGCAGGCAGGGGCCCTGGGACCCTCACATTGGGGTTACAAGAACGAGTAGCTCTGAAGACAAACTGGCAACAAGCCCCCTGATCCCCCCCACTGTCCTGTCCCAGCGCTGAGCAGATCAGACAGGCACTCACCCAAGGGCATGCTGTCCTTCAGCCAAGAAACAGAGGGCATCGGGACCCCGCTCACATCACAGGTCAGCACCAGGGGCGCCCCGCCACCTGGCTCACTCTCTCTGACTCGGGGCTCTTAAATGTTGGGGGCTCTGCAGGAGAGACGTGAGAACCCCGGACGTAACACTGTCCCCACTCGTGGGCAGGCAGATCAGGGGAGGCCCAGCAGCCCTCCCCAGGCTTGGGGTGTCCCGCCAGGCTCTGCGTGGGGATGAGATGTGGGCGGCTCCTCGCAGAGGTAAAGAACCAGCAGCTGACTCTTTCACACGCTCAGGCTTGGAGTATGTCAATATTTCTAAACACTGACAAACCCCGTCTGCTCTGTGCTGGTCCTTGCATGCGGCCTCCCCAGACTCCCACGCCCCAGCAGTCCAGACCCTGCGCCCAGGCAGACATGACCCATAATCCCAGAGCCTGCAGACGCTGCCTTCCAGGGTCCAGTGGAACAGAGATGGCTGTGCTCAGAATGAACCCCCTTGGGGACAGTCTCTTCTGCCCTCTGTGCTTCAGGGAGCCGCCAGGGGGCTAGAGGGGGGCCGGAAGGGCTGGGAACTTGAGCCTTTGCTGAATCAATAGTCTGACAATGGTTCAGCAGCGGCCTGGTGGGGGTGCTGGGTGTGGTCTGCCTCCAGCCAGCGTCTCTGCCTCCCACCCCCAGCTCAGGAGACTCATGGGAAATGCGGCTCCTTTCTAGCTGCTGCGCTCAAGTTCTCTCTGACAGGCACTGCGCTGCATGCCTCACTCCCAGGAAAGGCTCGGCCCCACTTCCTGCAGCAGCGGGTGGGCGAGTGCAGAGGGACGGATCAGCGGGTGGGGCTGGCGGATTAAGAGAGGTGCCCCCTGCAGGTGACCAGCAGAGCTGAACTGCCTCTGGGTTTTGGGGTGAGAGGACGAAGCTCCCTAACATCTAACCCACTGGATTTTAGGGTTTTTGCTACGCAGCTGAGTCTATACCTGACCACAACACTGACCCCAGGGCCCCACGTCATGCCTCGACCCTTCTTCACGCCTCCTCTGCTGTCCTTGGGGCTCAGGACAGCAGTGACAAGACCCCGCCCCCGGGGCATCTGATCCCTGAGGACTCCGCCCCGTGCTTGTGAACCAGATCCAGCACCGAGCACCCCTCGGGAGGTGCTGAGCATCCAGTGCCGAGCAAGAACAGGACGCCCGAAACCTCATTTCCCTGCGGCCACCCTGGGCTCAGAGGGACAGAGCAAGTGTCCCCGAGACTGACTCACAGTCTGGGCCCCAGCCGGGTGCCTGTGGCCGCCCGGCCCCAGCAGCCGCCCCTCAGCCTGGGCCCCCCGTGCGAACAGTGGTGTTGGGGTCAGAGAGCAGCGCTGGGCCCCACTCACCCTGCACGCTGAGGACGAATGTCCGCATGGCCTCCCCGGCCGAGTTCTGGACTTTGCAGCTGTAGAGACCCGTGTCTGACACCTGGTGAAGGGAGGACATGATTTCTGGGGGCCTGGGTCTCCCCAAACACCAGGACTTCAGCCCTTCCTGAGAAGTGGTTCTGCAAGCCTGCAGGGCTGGCGTCCTCTGGGGGGGCACAGAGGGGCTGAGACAGGTTTCGGGTGCCCAAGTCCCCAGAGTGCGCCATCCACCAGGGAGGGAGGCTGACACGTCTGGAGAAAGCGCCTGGACTCTGGGGGAAACTGAGGCGCTGGGGACGCCCAGTGCAGAGCTGGACGTGAAGCCAGTATCTTCCAGGGCCAGGGACTTGGGGCCCCCAGCTGTGGCGCTCACCTGGGCAGCTGGAATCTGCAGCGTCTGCCTGGCGGGTGGAGCCCCAGGGGCTGCCCGTCCTTGGCCCAGGTCACAGCAGGCTCGGGCAGGGCGTCCACCTCGCAGTTCAGGGTGGCCACGTCGCCAGCCCGCACCTGGACTGGGTCCTGAGGGCTGCTGGGAGCCTGCTTGAAGGTGGGGGGCACTGCGCGGGGCGGCAGTGTGAGCAGACGCCCCTGGGGCTGAGGGAGCCCACGCTGGGAGGCTGGACAGAATCCAGTCGACCAGCAGAGCACCTGCCCCAGGGGTCTGGGTCCCGTCAGCCCAGCCCTGAGGGTTCCTTCCCGACAGGGCAGGCTCCAGCCCGCCTTCCTGTCCCCTAGGGAGTCTGCAGAAGGCACCTCGGAGGCCGGCACTCAGCAAGGATGTACGAGGCACGGTGCGGGCACTAGGAGCTCCCGGGAGCCCCGGCGTCACTCCAGGCCGGCTTCTCCCAGATGGCACCATAGGGGCCCCTCCCGCTGCTCAGGCGCCGTCAGGCCATCCTTAGCGGGGCTCAGAGAGGGACAGCAACACACCCAACACCACCCAGCACGTGATGGCACAGCAGGGCCTGAAGCCCAGCGTGACTGTCCCTCTCTGGACACCATCTCTGCAGAAGCCTCCCTGGGGCCATGCCTCCTCCCGGCTGCCCGTGGGGTCACAGGGGATGGTGGCGCTGGGGGTGGAGGGGTCAGACGGGACGTACCCAGAACGCTGAGCTGCACCAGCTTCTGGTCTCGGCCAGCCGCATTCAGGGCCTCGCACACGCACGCTCCCGCATCCGACAGCTGTGCTCGCACCAGCTGCAGCGTGTGGTTGGCCGTGGGGACCCAGTGTTGGCCCTGCCACCCCCCACCCCAAAGCTCTCCCAGTCTCCAGCAGGTTTTAGGTGCAGGCAAGTGACTCTTGCCCCCACTGTCCCCTCCCTCCAATCTGGGCACCAGCCTCAGTTTACCCACCAGGCAGAAGGAAGTGGCCTTCCCCAGCGGCACGGTCTGGCTGTCCCTGAACCAAGTGACCTCAGGGCTGGGCTGAGCGTGGACATCACAGGGAGGGTTACGCAGCCGTTGAGGGTGACAGTGATGTGCTCCAGGTTGGAGCCTGAGATCCGAGGAGGCACTGTCCCGCGGCCACCGAGACAAAGACACACGTGTGGGTGCACGAGCAGGGGCGGCCGGGGGACGAAGGGACATGGGCCCTTTCTCCCTGTGCGCCAGACTGTTCTGGGACTGGGCCATCAGAGAGGGCAGGCCACTTTCCCAAGGCCACACAGCAGGCGGAGTCCTAAGCCTGGGCCCATCAACATGGCCTGTTCTGTCACCCGTCACCCGAGACAAGAACACAGAGGCGGAGAGAGCACTGGGTGCCTTCGGGGCCTCTGAGGTGGCAGGTGGGCTCGTCCCGGGTTGGGGGCGCCTCAGCCTGGTCCCCAGTAGCCTCAGCTTTGGGGGTGATGCTTGCGGCCACCCCAGGCTGCTGTGTCTTCCGTGCTTGGCTCAGCTCTCCCCGAGCAGCCTGAGTCCTCACCTTGCACCCTGAGTGTGAAGAGCTTCTCGGCGGAGCCCGCTGGGTTCTCGGCCACACACATGTAGCTGGCGGCATCGGCCACCTCGTCCATGGACACCTGGGGGGCACAGGGGACTTCATAGCTCCCTCTCCCCCCAGCCCGACCCCAGGCTGCAGGTGCCCCCCACACAGGAGATGTGTGTGGGGTCTCCAGTGAGACTGGCAGATTTCTCCTGACTGGGAATCACCCCCGCTGCTCCCCAAAGACTTGGCATTTCCTTCCAGGGCAAGGGTAGAGACGTGGGCGAGGGTCTGAGGCAGCCCCTCAGCTGTCTCTGCCCCGGCTCCGGGGGCCCAAGGCTGCCCCGCGGGTCCCTGTGCCTGCGCCCACCTGCTCCACGCGTGCTTGCCAGCCCGCAGGCCGATCCCGGCTAAAGGTGCTCCAGCAGGGCTCCGGGCAAGGGGAGCTTTGTTCCTGGAAGGAGTCAGTCCCGACCCACAGCGGCGGGGAGGCCCCCTTACCCCCGACCCCTGCTCTGACCTGCAGGACATGTCCGTCGTCCAGGACCTGCAGCCCGGGGCCCGGGGCCAAGGTCATCCCGTTCTGCAGCCACGAGATGCTGGGCTCTGGGCTGCCCAGCGCCGTGCACCGAAGGCTGACCGTGCTGCCGGCATTGACGGTCACTTCCTCCACCAGCTCCTCCGTGTCCCCAGGATCACAGGTGGGGCTGGGCGGGAACTGAGGGTGAGGCGCTGCCCCGTGGGGAGGCTGAGCAGCTCCCCGAACCTCACCAGGCCATGCTAGAGTCCTCGACAGAGAGGGCACCAGGCGATCGAGCTGGGCTGTGAAAGGGGCCTGCTCGGTTCCGAGCCCCCAGCATGGGGTCTCCCGCGTGATCACCCACCTACCACGCCCTCCACCACGCTGGGGCGGTGCTTAGGCTAATCACACCCCTGCCAAGTTGGCCCCGCCCCAAGCCCAGCTTGTCCCCACCCCAGAACTGTGCTCATAGAAGCCCCGCCCCCAACCTGGCCCTACCCCCGAAGCCCCGCCCAGGCCCTGCCACTCACTCAGCACGAACAGCTCATAGTGCAGCCAGTCCTCGCCCACCTCGTTGCTGGCCTTGCAGGAGTATCTTCCGGCATCCTCCGGGCGGACCAGGGGGATCTGCAGGACGCGGCCCCCTGTGGGGACGCAGAGACAGAGGCCTGAGCAGAGGCTGGAGGTTCCAAGGCTTCCTGGGACATCCCACGCCTTCCTGACTCAAGGGTTCTAAAGGTCACGTGGGGTGGGGCATCCCTCCCCTCTAGATCTGGGCTTCCAGGGTGCCTGCAGGGCGAACCCAGCTCCCTGTGTGTGGTGTTGGGGGTCTTCCTGGGGTCCTGCTCTAATCCAGAACCAGCTAGGGCCAGCCCTGGCATTGGAGGGTGGGGGCCGGGCTCGGGCCAGCCAGAAGCAGGCTCCTTCCATGCAGAGCCGGGACGGCGCCAGTGGTTCAGGGTGGGCTGGAGTTCTAGGGCACTGTGCTCAGGGCCAGCAGGAAGGTTTGCTCCTGACCACAACCGCCGTGTGCTAAGTCAGGGATTGAAGCTGGGGTCAGTGGTGGTGGCCAGTGATGGTCACCATGGCCGGAGAGCTCGGGCTTGTGCTGAAAGCAGTGTGTGTATGTGTGTGTGTGTGGGGGGGGGTCCTGTCCCTCTGTGCAGCCCGCCTACCCTGCAGGAGGGACACGCCGTCCTCGGCCGAGAGGGGCCGGTCCTGCCGGTACCAAGTGAACTGGGGCGGCACGGCATTGGTGTCGCAGTAGAGGTAGGTCGGGGAGTTCTCCAGGACTTCCCGGTACTCGTCACCTCTCCCTGGGCCTCCTCCTGGCTCAGGATCTCAAAGGCTGCACCGGCGTCCCCCACCCTCTGGAAGATGGGGGCACTGTGGGGAGACAAAGCCGTGAGGACCCTGGGGGCCGGGACATGTCTCTGCTCAGGCCCCCACCGCTTCCTTCACGTCCCACAGAGGCGGGGACACACGTCCATTTAGGGCATCCAAAGGTGGGCTAGTACGTGCTTGTACCCCTGGAGGGGCCGGAGGTCACCGCTCTGGTCCCCCACCAGGCTAGAGAAGGGCAGGGCGCAGCAAGGACGTGGCCCCACCGCTCTGTGCTTGCAGAGCCCGGCCGGACACCAGCGCCCCGAGCAATCTTTCAGGTAGCCCTGCGGTGCCACGTGCAAACATGGGGCGAGACGCGGTCTCGGAAGACCCCGGGCGCGGCTCAGCCTGCAGCCCCCTCCTCGTTCTCTCCCTTTCCAGGACAGAAGCAGGGAGGGGGCACCCTCAGCCCCTCCCCAGCTCCTGAGGCTTCTCTTGCCCCGAATGTTCTGGGACAAATCCCAGGTTCCCGATAAAGCAGTGAGTGATGTCCTGCAGCCTCGGGCTGGGCTCGGCCAGGTCCAGCGCTGCCCCTGGGGGGCCTGGGTGGGGCAGGATTCTCATGCCCTCCAGGGTCGAGGTCGGGCCCCGCAACCCCGCCCCTGGCATGGAGATGTGTCTTATGGGTGACGGCCCTGGGTGGCCCGTGCCAAGGAGCAGCCTCTGCCCCCCACAGGCAGCGCGTCGCTCGGGGTCAGGGTGCTGATGACCAGGGCTCCCGACTGACCTGCGAACGTGCAGTGAAGGAGGGGGCTCCCCAAGGCTGGGCTGTACGCAGGCGGGAAGGGACCCCTCCTGGGCACCCCCTTACCACTCGCTGTACCCTATTGCCTTGGGCTCTGCTGCCGGTCACCCCATCACAGCCCACGGCCCTGCTGCCCGCAGCCACGCACCCTGGATGAGCACATTGAAGTCCTGGTCGTCCTCGCCGGCCACGTTGCTGGCCACGCACAGGTACCGGCCTGAGTCCGAGAGCCGCGGGCTGGATCTGAAGCAGCTGCCCACCCTCCGAGATGCGAAGCCGCTGGCTGGGGGTCACGGGCTGAGGGAAGAGGGAGCAGGGACCAGAAATGGGGCAGAAACCAGTGGCCACTGTCCTCTTTGGCTGTTTGGGGGCCACACCGGCGATGCTCAGGGGTCACTCCTGGCTCTGCTCTCGGGAATCACTCCTGGTGGTGCTCAGGGGACCCTATGCGATGCCGGGATGGACTCTGGGTAGGACAGGTGAGCGGCACCTGCCCTCACGGCAGCCCTGTGGCTCCGACCCCACGCTCAGGCAAGGCAGGGAGGCGAGTGCAGTGGCTAAGCGCCTGCTCGCCAGAGCTGGGCCAGGACCCGGCCCCTGGGGCTGCTGCCCGGCAGCAACGTGGTCTGGGGTCCCAGCACTGCAGCAGGTCCCGGCCACACTGCAGCCGGCGGTGTGAGCACCAGAACGCCAAGGAGCACCACAGTGGAGCGAGTGAAAACCGCAAGTCGCCGAACCACAGGATCGCAGAGGGAGCGGAGGGGCCGGCCGGTGTGGGCAGGGCCAGGCGGGGCGGGGTCAGCGAGTGGGCAGGGTGGACTGGCCAGCTCACCTGCCCATCCTTGTACCAGCGGATGGTGGGCGGGGGCACGGCCCAGCACTCACACTCCAGGGTCAGCGAGCTGTTGACCTTGGTCCTCACCTCCCTCACACTGACCGCCTCTGATGGCTCGTCCCTGAAGATGGAGGGGGCACTGAGGGGACAGAGGGGCCTCAGGAGCAGGCCCGAGGCTGGGAAACGGGGGGGGGCTGCTCTGTGCTCTGAAGCTGGTGGGTGGGACAGGAAGGGACAGGCAGTCTGGGTCCCTGGGGTACATGCTGGGGTCCTTGGGAGTCCCAGGCCTCAAAAGCTGGCCGGGCAGAACGGGTGCGGGAGGAGAGTGGGAGCAGGTGTCCATGTGGCCGAGCTCCCGCTCGTGTCCACCGAGAATGGTGAGTGGCTGCTGGGCGTGGTGGGGCGGTGCCACGGTGGCTCTGGGGCCCACGCACCGAGGACCTCCACGTGGTAGTTCTTCACGGCCTCCCCGAGCTCGTTGGTGACCACACAGCTGTACTGGCCGCGTCCTCCCGCTGGGCATTCAGAATCTGCAGCCCGTGAGTGCCTGCTGGGGGCAGCGGCCAGGGTCACTCACTTCCCACGCAGGGGCACCTTGGCCCCTGTTCCCAGCCCTGCCCGCCGAGGGTGTCACCTGGCAGGAGCTGGACATTCTTGGACACCTCCAAGGGGGCCCCGTCCTTCATCCAGGTGATGGTGGGTGAGGGGAAGGCCAGGGCTTCGCAGATGAGAGAAAGGGCTGTCGGCGGTCACTGTCACCTCGTCTGTGCCGTTCTCTGTCTCTCCCAGGATGGTGGGGGCCACTGTGGGGGTCAGAGCCCGTGAGCAGACGCCAGCGCCCAGCCAGGGAGCAGGAAAGGGCAGGCCCGGGGTGTCACAGAGGGAAACTGAGGCTTGGGCGCCCGCACAGGGCCACAAGGCCTAGATTCGTCCCAGGGAAGCCAGAGCCCAGATTTCACCCTAACACTGAGCAACACCACAGGGGAAGCTGCCTCAGTTTCCCCAGAGAGCTCCGGAAGTCCTGACGCCAGCGTCTCTGAGACCCTGTGAGTTGTGCTGATAGGGGTGGGCTCCTGCTCCTGACCTATCGCTCCTCGCTCAGATTTTTCCAGATCTTTCCAGAACAGTTTCAGCCTGTCGATCTTGGACATCCTTTCTCTAGTTTCAGGGCAGCCATGTTGGCGCCGCCCGGTCCCCTAGAGACCCGACCCTGCTGCCGGGCCTGACCAAGCCTCGTCTCTGTCACCGCGACAGTCGGGCACCTTGCGGCTCCCACATCGCCGTCCCTGCAGCGGGGCTGTGCCAAGGACGAGCAGAGACGTGCACCTGAGGGCAACGGCCTGCTGTGCCAGGGGCAGTGTCCCCCGGCCAGTGCTCACCCCGGACACTCAGCTGGAAGTGCTTGGTCTTGGCCCCCACAGCACTGGCGCGATGCAGGTGTAGTGGCCGGCGCTGGACAGGTTGGTCTGGGGCACCTGCAGGTGAGTCCCGTCTGCAGACACCTGGTGGGCGTCGCCACCAGCCAGGGGCAGGCCATCTTGGAACCACGTGACCGTGGGCGGAGGGTGGCCTGGCAGAGAGAGGCGGGTGAGACCCTCCCATGGGCTTTGACCCGGGGGCCCCAGGCTCCGCAGCACGAGGCACGGACGCCCCCTCTCTGCCCGGAAGCCTGTGCGGCCGCCAAGTCTGCCCGGACCCCCTCACTGCGGCCTGACTG